>CM040240.1:204861289-204999650 GCA_022545495.1 Chrysanthemum lavandulifolium | reverse complement strand
GATTTATCCAAGTTTAGTATATTGTGGTGTTGCACAAGTGTTAATGTGTGTGCATATCAATGTGACTATAAAGCCATCACCTACAAACCCACATTTTCATTAACAAAGACAATAAATGCAACAAACTTGACCATATGGTGTTTAAAGTGAAGAAACGTGTATTTTTGTGACTATTGATTATCCAATGGCCACATCAAATTTATGTTTGTGTGGCCTTTTCTAACATTTAGTCGCACAAAGAATGTTTGTTTTGGGTATTTAATCACATACAATTTATCATAAAGTGGCTAAAAGTGTGAATAAGTGTGACCATATCTTTGTTTCAAGTGAAGAAATGTGTGTTTTGTGTGACTATTGATCATCCAATGGCCACTTGAATTTTATGTTTGTGTGGCCTTTGTAACATTTAGTCACACAAAGCATGTTTGTTTTGGGTATTTAGTCACATACAATTACTCATAAAGTGGCTAAAAGTGTTAATAAGTGTGACCATATGGTGTTTCAAGTGAAGAAAGGTGTATTTTGTGTGACTATTGATCATCCAATGGCCACATGAATTTTATGTTTGTGTGGCCTTTTCTAACATTTAGTCACACAAAGCATGTTTGTTTTGGGTATTTAGTCACATACAATTAACCATAAAGTGGCTAAAAGTGTTAATAAGTGTGACCATATGGTGTTTAAAGTGAGGAAACGTGTATTTTGAGTGACTATTCATCATCCAATGGCCACATATTAAGTTACGTGACCATATGTCTTGGATTTTGGCTACACTTGAATAATATGTGTGACAAAGCGTTTAGTGTGACCATATATGGCATTTGGTCACGGTGTTAGTAGCAAATGTGACTTTATAGATTAGCTTTTGCAAGCTAACACAAACTAAACTTTAAACACACATTTTAACTTACGTGAACATATGTCTTGGATTTTGGTTACACTTAACGAATGTGTGACAAAACATTTAGTGTGACCATATATGGCTTTTGGTCACAAGTGTTCAAGTGTGTGACATATATTTGTCATCGCTTATATGTATATCGTGACTAATGCTTCAACCTTACTTTTCATTTGTCACTTGTTCCAATTTCGGATGTGGCTAAAGAGTTGGCAAAACATATCACCACCCTTAAATAATGTGTGACAAAACTTGACTCTATGATTTAGACACACAAAAATTACTTCATGTGACTAACGATCAAGGTTACTTGTATTTGTCACGCGCTCCAAATTCATATGTGGCTAAATGATGCGAAACAAAATCACCAGATACCTTTAGCCACACAACGCTCAATTGTGTGGCGATCATAGTTCTAATGGTCACACAATTAAAATTTTCATGTGTGACTAATTAGTACATGTTGTCAATTTTAGTACCTTCACCACACAAATATGCGAATGTGTGGTCGTTCCATTTCGACCATGCGTGACCAAATCCGCTTTTGTACTAGTGTAAGGAAATGTCTAGATTTCTAGGTGTGATAAGCTTAGAGCCGATGCAACTTCTAACAACCGGCCCGATATGTTAGTCTTCTATTGCTACCAAGCCTCTGGCGAAGATGTTCGTATGGCACAACAATTGAATGCGCTTATGGAAAGATTGCTTCAAATCATCAAGAAAGGCTTAGCTTCATTCAAGAATTGGAGAGTGTTGAAATGGGCATGCTAAAAAGCAATGAGAATATTTGGGGGGTAATGGTAAAGATGATCAAAAGATCATGCGGATGCGTATCCTTTCACGGAACTGGAGCTAAATGTTGCGAACAATGGCATCTTTATCGAGAAACTGTGGGCTTGATGGATCCGTAAGTGTGTGTCTTTTCGGTGTGTTCTATGTTGTTTGTTGTTTTGCGAGAGTATGTGTCCGTTATCTTATTATGAGTGTTCTTGTAGTGCTTGTGTGTGACCCATGAAATGCGATTGTAAAATATTGAATTGAATAAAATGGGTTGTTAAATTTGTATGAATTAAATTTTTTTCCCTTCGCACATTTATTTTAAATTGTATTTTGAACTGGTTATCATAAAAGTGTGTGTATATTAAGTATTGTTGGATAGAATTACCTCAGAAGTACTAGTTGCAGTGGTTTGTGTTAAAATAGCAGTGGTTTCTTCTAAACTAGTCGTGGTATCTTCTCAACTAGCCGTGGTTTCTTCTGAACTAGGCGTGGTTTCTACACTACTAGCCGTGGTTTCTTCTCAACTAGCCGTGGTTTCTTTTCAACTAACCGTGGTTTCTTCTCAACTAGCCGTGGTTTCTTATTAACTAGCAGTGGAACCACGGCTATAAGCATTCTTGAAACCACGGCTAGAAGGATCAAAGCACTGATGAATATGTCATTTAAAAATATGTTAACAATCTCATTGAATAAGTAGTTAACCTAAATTGGCCACCATGAAAAGGGCACTTATCTTGAAAAATGAGAAGAATTCCATCGACTGTGGAGTTTGTTAGACTCCTTGGACTGTTTAGAGCGCTAGGGATTAACAATAACAAAGACTATTACATGCACAGCGGAATAAACAAATTGATCATGATACTTTATTATTGAACAAGGTTTTTCATTATATTCACTCCAAGCCTCAAATATTATTTGATCAGAATAATACGGTTACACTTAACTTGTAACAGGGATCAAAGATCCTTGAGGATAAACTACACAAATTCTAACCCTAGACGTTTATAGAAACATGTCTAGGCTACACACACACCTTCTACTAGACATCTACATTGTGAAAGACTTGTTTGTAAAACCTACACCCATGTCCTCTTTATATACTAGAGGATTAGGGTTTACAAGATACTACGAAGGACTAAATAATAAATCTTCTATTACAAGCAAGTCCTTCCATCTTTTTGTAGATTTCTTCTCTTTCTCTTTAAGCCCTTGATGTTTCATTCTTGTATTTATTTTGTCTCATCAAATCCAAGGAACCTAAAACCCAACAATCTTCCCCTATTTGATGATGACAAAACAAATAAAGTCGTGTACGAACTTCCCTAGACGAAGTAACAGAAGTTGAGATGTAAACATCTCCATGAATGAAACATTCTTGTCTTCCTTTGTCTTCCCCTTGAGTGGTGCATGAAAAGGATTCTTGATGTTTCATTCTTTATTGTTTTGTATCATCAAATCAATAAACCCAACAATCTTCCCCTATTTGATGATGACAAAACAAACACTGTTCTTGTACGAAGGACCAATTGTGGTATCAAAATTGCTAACACTTTCAGTAGGCTTAGCACTTTCTTTATCCAAACCCCTTCACTTCCATCTAAAAGCTTAAACTCATAAGAAATGATTTGATTTACATCTTCAACAACTTTCAATCTTTTAGAGTCAGATGTCACCTGAACCTCAGATTTTCTTTTTCTTTTACTTTGCATCCATTCATCATGCTCTTTAATCCACTCTTCTTCCTTTTTAGAATTCATTGGACAAAAATCATCTTTGTTAATCCTCATACATCTCTCATAAAGCTCAAGAATTCTTTTAAAGGAACACTACTAAGATTATCGAAACATATATGCGTAATTCTTGATAATCTTCATCAATACATTCCTCGGTGAGCAATAGTAGGAGGTTTCCTTTTACAACTCGCTTCTTTTCTTTACTAACCTTCCTTGCCAAGTATACCCAAAAGTCTAGCTTTTCTTCATCATCAAACAAAGCCCATTCTTTACAAAGATACTCATCATTTATTAATTCAGAAGCTTCAAGATAATTTTGTGATTCATACCATGTAGCTAACAATTTCTGACTAGCTTCTTCTTCATCTTGCTTTCTCTTCATCAAAATTGCTTTACCCTCAGCTTCCATATTTTTAGCATACTCTGCATCATAAGCTTCTTGTTTTGCTTTATTTTTAAACTTCAGCACTACCTCTTTACCTTTTCCAACATTAGATTTAACCACTTTCTTCTTCAAAGGTTCACCAATAACCAAACTTTTACCTCTTGATTTAGTAGCAATAGACTGAACAGATAAAACAGGTGCAATAGTTGATGTAGGTATAGATGATGTTTTGCTCAGATTAATCAATGTACTCATGACCTCTTTCTACTTCTTTAGGCTTAGATGGTAATTCGAAATAATTGTAACAACAGAGAAGTAGTTGTGATAGCGTTGGTATGACAATAGTAGGAACAATAGCCAAGTCCGAAACTACATCGGTGGTTACAAAAGTACTAACTGTGGTTTCGGATATACTATCGTTGTTGTGTTCTCGACCGCATCAACATTCTTCAATTCTTCAAGAACAACTGCATTCCCATCTTTATCGAAACCAAAATTCTTGATCTCCACTGTCAACATCTTCCTCCATAGGTACACTCAATGATACATCCAGACCTCCCCAATTCATACCATCACTCCTCCCTGTTTGGATACATCTTTCACATTCGAGAGCGTGAGAGAGTCCACCTTCTTTTCATACGCCACAAAGCTTTCAAAATAGCAAGTCCGGTCTTTTCACTCTCTCCAAAACCAAAACCCTATGCTTCAACCTCCGAATAGTCTTACCACAAGCTACGTTAACTCCTGAGACACAAATCTTATCCTCCATTTTAGCACACCGAACAGTCAATTCATTTACACGCTCAAGAATATCCTCCCACTTCGACTGTGTTATCCGGTCCGATGGGTGGTTCATCGAAAAAGTCATCATGTACAAAATCATTAACCGTCAATTCATTGTCGGGTTCCAATCTATCCTCAACACTTGAGTGTGTTAGCGCTCCGCCCGGTGAATCCTTGGATATAGAAAACATAGCACCAGACCAAGCCCGATCATCTATGCACTCAGTGAGCCGGTTGGCTAGGATACCTCCACCTGTGTTAAGCTCCAAAGAACTTTCCACATTAGGAGTTGCCAAAGGTTGGGTCTTATTGATGTTTCCACTATCCCGACCAAACATCTAAGCATGAATCGATGGTGGAAGCCCTTCCAATCATGTCACCTCCCTCCTTGTGACCTCATTAACCATACCACTAGCACTAGCCTTTGAGGAAGCCGAGTGCCTGTGTTCTCCTAGTCCATGATGCAAGATCTTCATTAAACTCAGAATCAGTAGGAAAATTAAGCATGTGAGGAAATAAAGGAACATCTCTAATGACAACATTCTGTGGCTAATTCCTCATATGGGCAAACACTCTAGGAAGCATACGATGTACCTCATACTCTCTAATATGTTCAATAGGATCCTGTATTTGATGTTCCACAAGAAATTGAACAAACCTAGGATACAAATAATATTTACCCTTCTTCCTAATATTACGCACTAACCCTCATATATCATCCTAGACCGCTTAAATTTCCTTCCATCGACAAACAAATAATAGCGAGAGTAATTTTGAAGGAAAATCATTAAAGCTCGTGGTCTTATTGCTCATACACATCAACAAAGTGTGAATCAAAACTTCCATTGTTGAGAAAAGAAACTCTTAAAAATTGTACCTTTTCACCTCTGTATGTGTAACCTAATCTCTAAACCAAGAACAATCTCAACATCCGGAAGATTATCAACACCATCGGCATCATCAAGCCTCAAAACCTCTAATAATCTCCTCGAAGTAAATAGCATTCTCATCCACCCTAGTACTAAAACCTCCAATCCATTAACCTCTTCAAGTTTAGCATTCTTCCAAAACTGACGTATGTAGGCTTTAAAAATGGTAGGTTCAACCGTTAAAGCAAAGTGAATGTGACTGTGAACAAGGAAATCAATCATTTGATGGAACCCTTCAGAGCGAGCATCTTTGGTGAGAATAGCAACAAGATTATGTGAAGTGGAATACGTCTCAGCCATTGTGATTAATGATGTAAATGAAGTGGGTTTTGTGAATAAACCAAAGAAAATGATTAGGGTTTAAGAATATTGGTAATTGGAAGTGGTTAGAAGATGAAAGAAATGATCCATCCGTGATTTTGGTAAGAGATATAGACTTTTGCCAAAGTGTCAAAACAACCCCTGTAGTATCCATAACAGAGGATCACACTATCAGCTGTTCCACAACAACTGTCCGCAGTTGCATCACACCATCAGTGGATACAGAGAAACACTCCTCCCAACTGGTCCAAATTAGAGCAAGCAAATCCATGCCACTTGAAAAGTGATTTCACAAGATATGAAGGATTACACAAAAACTATCTATCAAATTTTTTTTTTTTTTTTTTTCACACAAACACAAGCAGCAAACACACTAGCTCCTTATGCACACACATCCTTCTTTCCTGCAAGACAACACAAAACAAACACAGAGACAAAGAGTATAGTTGTCAGTGGTTAGTAATAGCCAGAAGTGGTTACAAACGACCTATCCGGGGTTAAAATAGAAAAGTCAACATAGTCAACTTCTAGAATATATTTCAGTCCAATCCCCAAGAACCTCATTAACTCTCCAACCACATTTAACCTGCCCCATAGTAACTTCAATAACCCTAAACTTCACTTATAAAAAGCACCCAAATATCACATAACGCCCAAACCAATCAAAAGGTTAAAAACCCTAATTGCTCCAAAATCCCCAATCAAGCAAAATGTGGAACCCTAGTTGGAACAAACCAGAAGTGGTTAATCTAACCTCCTCCTCATCCTCTTCATCATCTTCATCATCAAGTGAAGATGGAAACCCCTGGCTGACCTATTTGCCTCCCCTAGAACCAAGACCAAGAAAATCTCCATTTCTCCCATCATCAGAAGATGATAGTGTGGTGAATCCAAGTGATGCCTCTGAAGACTCTGATGACTCTTCTAAGAAGAGGACTTCAAACCCCAAACCTGCATCATCTAACCCCCAACCAAGACCACGAGCAAGAAACCCACCACTCCCTAATGACAGAGAGGTGGTTCTTGGTCTTAGGGCACCAAGTCATGGTGCTTCTTCACACATCGTAACTGTGAAGGAAAAGGGAAGATGGAGTAAGTTGTTGAATGGTGGTAAGAGAAGATGGAGCACAAGAAGAATATCATATCATCCATCTATACGCCACAATCGCTTCACTTCTTCGCTTGCATCAATCCATCCTTTCCATTTTGATCCTTAGTCGCTTGTTTGCATATGATAAATGCATATCCGAGATTCAAACGATGTCGGCAAGGATAGTAGTAGTAGAAATATTAGAGAAAATCATGTATAGATGTAGTCTTTATTTAGCCCTGAAGTTTCATTGTGTCGAAGTCGAAACCGCTTTGTTGAATGAACAATGTAACTTCAAGACTTCTTGCATCTCTATAATGAGTTAGCATTTTCTGCCCGATGGTTAGTGGAAACACGAACAACTAGCGTGGATAGATCAACTCTATCGATGGTTAGAAGCAATACTATCGGTGGATATAAAAGAAATAGCAATACTAAGATTACATAATAACGGTCAATACTTTTACAAACTTATACAAAACAATTTGAGAATTTTAGAGATTAATCATTCCAATGCTAACAACAAGATCTGAAACCTCCCACATCAAAAGCTTTTGTGAGAAGATCAAGAACATTGAAATCGGTATGGATTTTACCATTTGAATCAACCTTTTCTCATTACAATCTCTAATAAAATGATGTCTTATCTCAATATGTTTAGTTCTAGAATGTAAAACAGATTTTGATAATGCAAATTGTCTTGTTATTATCAATGTAAATCTTAGTATGCATAAAATTGTACCCAAAATCCAAAGAATTGATTACGAATCCATAGAACTTGACCACGACAACTAGCAAAGACCACATATTCACTTCGGTTGTAGAATTAGCCATAATAGTTTGCTTCTTACACCGCCAAGAAATTAATCGCTTCACAAGAACCGACATCCTCCGGTGGTAGACTTCCTATCCGGACTAGCTCCAAAGATAGTCACCATCGATGTAGGCCACCAAATCAAAGGAGAATCCTTAGAGTACCAAAGGCCCAATTTAGGATGACCTTTCAAATACCTAAAGATCCTCTTAACAAACATTCATGTGAGGTATTGGGTGTTACTTGAAATCTTGCACACACACATACCGAGAACATAATGTCCGCCTAGATGCGTCAGATACATCAAAGATCCAATCATGGATCGTATAACTTCAAATCAACTTTGGGACTTCCATCATCCGGTAGCATAGGTTTCGAGTCTCCATAGGTGTACTTGCACTTTTGACATCTTGAAACCCAAATTTCTTCAACACATCGCTACATACTTGTCTTGACTAATGAAAATACCATCATCCTTTGTTGAACTTGTAGCCCCTAAAAGAAAGTGAGTTCTCCCATAGAACTCATCCGAAACTTATCATGCATAAGTTTCTCAAAATCTCTGCATAGCTCCTTGTTAGTAGACCCAAAGATGATGTCATCTACATAAACTCGAACCAATAAAATATCATCTTTGTGCTTTCTAATGAAAAAGTTTTATCAATCGGTCCTCTTTAAACCCATTGTCCATCAAATAAGTAGATAGGCATTCATACCATGCCCTAGGAGCCCGATGCGATCCATACATAGCCTTCCTCACCTGTAAACCTTGTCAGGATGATCAGGATCTTCAAAACCAGGAGGTTGACAAACATATACCTCCTCATCAATAGTGCCATATAAAAATGCACTTTTAACATCCATCTGATACACAACAAAATTCTTGAATGAAGCATAAGCCAAAAACAATCTAATAGCCTCTATCCTTGCAACTGGTGCAAATACTTCATCATAGTCCAAACCTTCAGTTTGTGTATATCCTTGAGCAACCAACCTTGACTTGTTCCTCACTACTATACCTCTTTCATCCCTTTTGTTTCTGAACACCCATTTAGTCCCAATAGCCCTCTTCCCATTTGGAAGATCAACCAATGTCCAAACCTCTTGAAGTTTGAACTGAAGAAGCTCCTCTTGCATTGATTCTACCCATCCTTCTTCTGTTATAGCTTCTTCTACTCTCTTGGGCTCCTTTTGAGACAGAAAACAAGCAAACAAGCAATTTTGCAGATCTTTATGACTGTTTCTTTTGTGAAGAGATCTTGCAAAGAACCCATGTTCAGGAAAGGGTTATGTGTTCTTTACCCTGCTTCTTGTTTGAACTGGAGTATTCAAATTTCCAAGAATCTGTTCCTTGGGATGAATTTTGTGAATTCTTGTTGAAGTAATTGGACTTTCAATAATAACAGTGTCCAAATTAGTCAAATTAGCATTGAAGAATTCATCCATATCTTCATCATCAGTAGGAGTATCAATCTCTATTAATTCAGGCATATCAGGATCATGTGGATACTCCTCATCACCAAATAGTGGCTTTGGATTAGGTCCAAAGAAAGTACTATCACCAGTACTTGTAGCCGGAATTTCACTTGAACTATCAGTGGTAGAAGATGGCTTGTCGTTCTGAGATGGTCTATCAAGACTTTCAGAGGCTTAGCGGTGTTCTGATCGCTAATGATACACCTTTACTAGACCCCATGTCTCTTTATATAGTAGAGCATTAGGGTTTACAAGATACTACGAAGGACTAAATAATAAATCTTCTTTTGCAAGCAAGTCCTTCCATCTTTTAGTAGATTTCTTCTCTTTCTCTTTAAACCCTTGATGTTTCATTCTTGTATTTATTTTGTCTCATCAAATTCAGGGAACCTAAAACCCAACAATTTTCCCCTATTTGATGATGACAAAACAAACAAAGTCATGTACGAACTTCCCTAGACGAAGTAGCGAAGTTGAGATGTAAACATCTCACCATGAATGAAACATTCTTGTCTTCCTTTGTCTTCCCTTAATCCATGCCATCGCACTCAATATCTCTTCCCTTTTGTTATCAACAACAGAGAATGTAAACAGTAGTAACTTCCCTTGAGTGGTGCATGAAAGTGATTCTTCAAATCAGTAAGCTCTATGTAATGATCACTTGTGAAGAAAACCAAGTATAACGAATTTGATGAAGAAGTAAAATATCCCAAACTTGTGTCTTATGTCTTGTACTATCCACGTGACTCCAAACTTATACTAACACCATATAAGTAGACCGCAATCTCTTGACAAAATCCTCATCTTCAATGAGACACTGAGCACTACAATGTAAATCCTTTAAGTGATAGTTTACTAGGTCTTCATCCATCCACCCCTTGACCTATGAAAACTAGATTTTGAAAGTCTTTGTCAACATCCTTTAAGCACGAACAAGTTATCTACAAAGTGTAACACCCACTTTGAGATATGATAAGAACACAAACCTGTGAAACTCAACTACAACATCAAATTAGTGATATTCAACCGTCTTCGTAATCAACTAGTCCAATAAACCAAATACGAGCTTTTTAAAACCTTTAAGAACAAATACCAATCTTCTTGTGTGTGCGAACCAAAATCCCATATGTGTGTCACCAAAAATCTCAGTACCAAAAACATGTACAGCTTCCCCTCAATTTCAAAACCTCATTAGCATAAATGAATAACGCAAGAAACACCAGCAGTGGAATTGAGATAACACTAGGAGTAGTTTCGAGAAACACTATCAGTGGTTTCGTGAAAACACTATCAGTGGTTTCAGAAAACACTATCAGTGGTTTCGAGAAAACACTATCAGTGGTTTCAGAAAACACTATCAGTGGTTTCGAGAAAACACTATCAAAGTTGCTTTCTTCCATAAAATAAAGACACTACACAACATATAACCAACTTCCATAATGAATTAATTCAAAGAAACACGGATTTAGGAAGTTGAATATCCAAGAAAACCCAAAAATTCGAATTATTAAACCAGTTTCTGAAAACCCTTCAGCAGCCAACTTCGTCAATGAATAACTTTTTACTGGAACCTCAGATCGAAAATCCCTTCGGTGAAAAGTTAGATGAATATATAGAGAACGTCCACCTAAAATTTCGTCACGATCCAACGGTTAACGAAAAAGTTATGATCGTTACAAAGCAAAGGTCTTTAGAAACATATACGAAAAATTTCGACTTCAATTTTTCTTCTTTTCGCCATTCTTGACCAATAAAACCTTGCGAATCCCTAGGTAACGAGCTCCCCGATCTCGATACCAATTGTGGAGTTTGTTAGACTCCTTGGACTGCTGGCGCTAAGGATTAACAATAACAAAGACTATTACATGCACAGCGGAATAAACAAATTGATCATGATACTTTATTATTGAACAAGGTTTTTCATTATATTCACTCCAAGCCTCAAATATTATTTGATCAGAATAATACGGTTACACTTAACTTGTAACAGGGATCAAAGATCCTTGAGGCTAAACTACACAAATTCTAACCCTAGACGTTTATAGAAACATGTCTAGGCTACACACACACCTTCTACTAGACATCTACATTGTGAAAGACTTGTTTGTAAAACCTACACCCATGTCCTCTTTATATACTAGAGGATTAGGGTTTACAAGATACAACGAAGGACTAAATAATAAATCTTCTATTACAAGCAAGTCCTTCCATCTTTTTGTAGATTTCTTCTCTTTCTCTTTAAGCCCTTGATGTTTCATTCTTGTATTTATTTTGTCTCATCAAATCCAAAGAACCTAAAACCCAACATCGACTACATTCTTTAACTTTGCAGCAGTTGTTTCTTCGGAACAGGTAGCGGATACAACAACATACAGCAAAATGAAAAGCTTTTCATTATTTAAAGATAACTTAACAAGAACATTAATAAGTTGTAATAAAAGGCCACCATGAAAAGGACACTTATCTGCCAAAATGAGAAGCATTCCTTCCGATAAATTCTTTAAATAGAGCTCGATACAAAAAACACAACCATGCGAACACTTTTAATGACAACGATATTAACAAAATAATACATCCCTGTTTGGGGTTCACATTAATTAAAGTAGTTGATACATCAGTTTAGCTACTACATACCCTAATACAAAATTCATCCCTTGTTACAAACAGTTATAATTACAACCAAATATGACAACAACATGTCTACCAAACACATACTCTGTGTTTTAAAAAAAAATAGCCATATGCTCACGATATGCAAGGCGGCACTGTGCGGGGTTATCGGCGACCAATGACTTCCCATGTGACATCAGATAAGAATATGCATACCAGATACCACAATCACCAAGCAGAGTCCCCGATGCGGAACGTTGGGTGCATTCTTGAAGGTAATTACATACGTTGTCGGATTTATACCTTTCTTCTGGAAGACACAGGCTTTCTCTAGAATGATCGGTAGTTCAGCCTGTATATACATCCAAACATATTTTGTTATTTTACATACCAACTTAACACAATACATAACAACTTAAATGTTTACATCTGACACACTGAAGCTACAACATCCACTGAAAACGTAAACTACACCAAACTACAATGAAACCAGACATCCTAATAAGCCGCCATATCACGATGAGTCTGCAAAATAAGTGATTCACGTAACGGTTTGAACAAAAAGGACCCAACATCTCCCTCGATGCCCATGTGCTGGAAGTTCCCAGTATCAAGCTTGTATAGTACAATGGTTGCGTTAAATCCTTCCTGGTTTCCAAGTTCAAGTACAGGGTCGTTGTTGTCGTCAAAACCAATTAATTTGAGTGCTATTGGAGTGGTGATGCTAAGAAGCTGTGTAGCAGATGCTATCGTTCCACCAACAACCGTTATAACCCATATAGAGAAAACAGAACTGACATCCCCATGAATGTTTCCAGAAACCACAAGATTGTCTCTTAGGTTTGAAACATAGAACGGTAAAGGAAGTTTGCCTATTAATTCATCAGGTATGTCCAGGACTTGGAAACGGTGGGTGAGCAAGTCAAAATAAACAATCAAATAGCTGTCGAATGTGGTACCATCGTTAGCATACAACCGTTGATAACCACACCAATAGATATAACCCCAACATTTGCTTGACTTGCTTTTTTGATTCTGATTGTGTTAGGAAGCAAGCAATGCTGACCTAACACCGTCCATTGTTTTGAGGATAATGTGAAAATTAAGACAGTGCATGGCTGTGTTGGATTGAATGGGTATGAAATTTTTAGGAAGGTCGGATCAAAATTGTCAGGACGAATCCCAAAAGACAAAAAGCGTTTTTCATACTCCTGTGATGTGTTCAAATAGGGGACAAACGTGCCGACTGATCGGTTGATGGATGGGTTCCAAACGACCGCCATGGTATCATGGACAATTGGTCCATAGGTAAAACCCCAAACTCCATGTGACCAACCAATTGGTTTGACGTCAGAAAAAGAAATGTTTGAGGAAAGAGGGTTCAAGTCAAAATTTTGATCTACCAAACCAACGTAACCTTTAAGACTCTGCTTGTACAGCAAAAGGTATGAAACCGGTGGAGTGATTCGAACACCATAACGGATGGTGAAATGCATGTTGTCTATGCAAGACTTCCAAGCCTTGCAGACACTCCGGCATTGAGCCACACACCTCACTGAGAGCCTATTAACTATGTCCATTTGAACTTCAATTGGAATGGTGTCGACATCGTGAAATTTTAATGGCAACTGTGAAATCAATTAAGATGGGCAACTTTCACAAGAATTTTGTGGGCAACTATTAAACTGTAAGTATGTGTTTAGTGTTGTATGGACGAGAAGAGTATTATAAATAGAACAATTAGAGCATTCATATCTAGGGACCAACCCATAAGATATGCATTTAAGAAATAGTACTTGTATTAAATGGTTAAACAGTTAAGTTGGAGTTTAAAGAGTTGACTTGTGCTTAATACTACCATCAAATTAATGAACAAGTACAAAGGCGGGGTTCATATACACTTGAAAGTGTATGTTCCATAATTTATTATAGTTGGGCAACTATGACGCATGGGCAACTTAGTCAATAACTAGTTTGTTTGTAACTACTAGTTACAAAACTGTTGTTCTTTTTCATTGATAGGCAACTTAGTCAATAACTAGTTTGACAAACATTTATCAATTAAGAACTTAAAGCAATGGTACCTGTAAACATGCCCGCATCTCCTTGTACCAAGGACGCCACTCAGCTTCAGGCTTATAGCCACTGTCATAAAATGTTACAACCCCCATCCTAATATGGAATCGAGCCAGAAACCAATGTTTTTCCTTTTCATTGATAGGCATATAAACTTGCCGTATAATACCAAAGGCCAGGTTAACAAAACACATAACAATATATGTATAAACGAATGAACACAACTATTACATGTTCAACATCAGCCCATTGGAGTTTGTACTTTTCCCCGTTAACATACCAAATGGGGATGGAGTCTTGTAAGAGCAGCTGAACAAAGTATGCAGTAACCATAGCCCAATCAGCGCCATCGGGTCTGAAATGCAACATGTATTCCACCCACAACTCTATGTGCTATAAAGCAACAATAAAAAATGATTAGGGTATAAAAGCAACAATATAAAATTAATATACTATCGGAGTGAAAGATATGCGATCATTACCTCGTCCATAAGCCAACCTTTCTTAGGAGGGTCTAAACACACTAAGGATTCCCAAAACCTCCGATCCACACGAACTTCTTTGGACCAAGGAAACATACGTCGAAGGGGCCCCTGCTTTCCAAGAAATTCGTCGTACTCATCAGTAAGATGTACTTTGTCGATAGCCTTGTTCCTTCGGGAAAGAACCTACACACACGTTGTTACTAACACGTAAATAAAAAACAGTTTAAAAAAATATAAATGTTAAAAGTTGTTTTTCATACCTCAACCCAAGGTCTAACATTTTGTAACTGTGCGGTCATATCTGGATCCCGGCACCCATAGGGAGGTGTTCGATTCTTTTGAGATTCCACAAAACTTTTGACCGATGTCTGACGACTCGGCACCATCTTTTTACTCCTCTTGTCGGTGTTATATCCGCCTTGGCTCTTTTCCAATGGTGCAATTATAGAAAGCTATAGACCTCTTTTCTTTTCCTTCTCAATCTTCAACAACTTTTCCTTTTGCAACCTGCGATTCTTCTCCTCTATCATCGCCATTAGAAAATCCTTTTCCATCATCTTTTGTTCTTCCATCCTCCACCGTTCTTCCTCTTCTTTCCACAACCTTAATTCCTCTTCCAACAGATACTCCTGAGTAACAGGTGATGCATTTAAAATACATTTAATACTATACTATGCCAAAAGTGTACATTTGGAAATCACATTACCAGAACTACATCATCCTCATCATCACAATCAGCCGGCTCTGAACGACTGCTAGAAATAAGAGAGTCAACCAATTCGTAGAATTCACGATTTAGTTGCTCTCGAAACTCATAGCTGAGGTGGGAAAAGTATGCAGTAAAGTCCAATTTATCTTGTAAGCGAAATAAAGTTCATTGTAAAACAAACGGATAGTTTAAAGAAATAAAGATAATATATCGATGGCGGCCTACCCGAAATCCATAAGTTCTTTCACATGCAAGGACCTACAAAGTAATAAAGGGTATTATCCTTAACAATAATTCTAATATAAATGTATAGTTATTATTTAACTTTGACTAGTAAATAACACGAATAATAGCCTCGAGTTTGAAAACACGATAATTCAACTCTTGAATGACACAATCCTTGAGGTGATTTACATTAGAAGACCACTTGATGCACCTAGACACAATCGGTAAATACTTTTTACGTCCTACCACGTTTCGATGCAAACAACCAACTTCTGTAGATACACATCATAATCATGCGGTAATTTTGTTGGAAGAGTATGTAGTGCAGGTAAAATTCCCTAAATTGAATATACCACTCCGACTGGTGCTCGTCTAATGTTGGTTTCAGATCATAAATTATCTTCGAGTCCTAAATAACATCATCAACAACAAGGAAATTAAATTGCATATACCAGTCAGACTGGTGCTCGTCTAATGCATTGAAACATTTGAATGTGTTTTACCTTGCCAAATAGCAATCCATAATCCGATCTTGTAAACATTACTTTCCTTGACCACGATACTGCCCTTGGTATGACAACTGGGACTTTATTCCACCAACGACTGCTTCTTTCAAACGACTCAAGAATCCATATCTACAATAATAAAGATGCATTACTCTCATACCTTGGGTTCAATAATAATACTAAGAAAAGATAATATAAATAGGAATAACCTTGAATGCCCAAACAAATCCAGCAACCGTGTATGTTGGAACATACTTCCGGTCTCTTTCCAGACCCTTTAGGTGTTCCCACTTGTGGTTTGATACAACGTCTAGTATCTGGTCGTACAAGTGCCTCCAAATGTGCTCCCCCCATGGAAAGGAATTCCATGCTTCTAGGTCTTCGACCAAACGAAGGAGTGAATCAGCCACCTCTTCAACCAATAAGCGACCCATAAAAATAACCTCTAACGATAACAATAGACACAAACGGACTGCGTCTTTATCAGTTAATTTACCGAACAACTCTTTATCCTCAATAACACCAAGAAGATCTAAGTTGGAAAGTTTTACCCCTAATTTTTTTGGAAATACCCTCAACTTAAATGTTAAATCCCCTGAACTATATAAATCAAAACTTGCTATCCCAAAACGAAAGCCTGTTATAAGAGAAAACTCGGGTCGACCAAAATGTAGACTACGACCATCAAGAGTATATATAAGGGGCATGTCATAGCTTGTTTTATCCACAAAACCCTGTTTTTGTAAAACATAATCTAACATATGTGGTTCATGGTCAAAAGAACATATCCGACCACCCTCCAAAACAGGTTGTCCTAAACAATTTCCTTGAGTATGATTCAGCTTTTCTTTAATTATTGAAAAGTATTTCAATTTGCTCCTAACGATGACATTGGCTTCATATTCCTTAGAAGAAAAAAAACAAGTTAACAACAATTAACAAGCATCTTACGACAACTACAATCAATAAAAAAAACGTATACTGACTTCCTAATACTGCAATCATATTTAACAAATGAATTATTTGTATCATACTCACACCAATCAATTGTTTACAAAACATCAGGATATAACCGCCATGGCTGCAATAGTATAAACTATAGAATTGCCACGCCAAGATACGGAATATCGCATCACTTGCATGATTTAATAAGATACATGTCGTCACAGCCTCATACACACACACCTCTTATGTATACATGCTCCTGTGTATTGTCTTACCAAAAACATAATTATAGTTTCGCTAGATTATTGAAAAAAGTTAAGGAACAATATGATACACTTGCGGATTCAAACGAAAGTTGAACATACCAATGTGGTTGCGTTATTTTGTACATGTGTATGGAATTTCAACTTAGTGAACCCTTCTGAATCCCCCTACAGTACCTTTTGTCGTTTCAACTCCCTTTGGGCAAAGGCCTGCACCAGGCGGATTGCTAGATCGTTGAAAAAACAAAAGGCACCGTTTGGGAATTAAGAATGGGTAGCTATGCTAAAATTCCCTACTCATGTACAAAGTAACGTGGCCACCTAGAAATGTTCTACTTCCCTTTTAATCCACAAGTATATCATATTGATCCTTAAATTTTTTTAACATCCTATCAAAAGGGTATAACAAGTATATCAGACTCAGATAAACTTCAAAACTGAGTGTGCATTCTGATATGCATTATCAAGGCTCAGATCTGTAAAAAACTTGGATAAGCACCGGAACATCAGGATATAACCGCCATGGCTGCAAATTAATGTAATATTATTGCCATGCCAACGTACGGTAAATCACATCATTTGCATATCAAATAAGATAATCGTCATCACAGCCTCTTGCATATCACAAATACACACGTGTCCCAAAATAAACCAAATACTTCAAACAATTACCTATGTAAAGGAGTTGGTTAACAAAGTAGCTTGTCAATATGTTATAAACAAGTGGATAAACGTTAGTACTTTGACCCTCCACTCGAAATCCCATTGCCATGTCAAAACCTATTGCTATGACAGTGACATAGGAATGGGTTTTCGAGGGGAAGCTCAAAGTACCAACGTCTTTTCTACAATTCGTGGATTCTAGAAAAGCATTTCAGTTGGATAATCATGGAGTGTGGCGTGTCATGAACAATACACAATATCGTGATCATTGAGATATTCAAAGACAATTTGAATGTATGAAGTTGCGTATGGCCACATTCTTACTTTCAAGTTGACTTTGAATCCACAAGTATATCATATTGTTCCTTCTTTGTTAAGTAACTCCTTTACATATATCAACAATCTATAACAATTATATGACACTCATTTCTTGTTACGGATACTCTGATGATGAGGGTTGAATCTCGAAGGGTAGAAAGGTGCTGCAAAATGGTTTAGCTTGCTCTAGGAGTTCATAACTGTGTATGTGTTTTTAGTGTGTAATTGTTGGTGTGAAACTCTGTATGTGTGTGTGAGAGAGAGCAGAGATGATAAGAAGAGAGATGAAAGGGTTTGTAATGATAGTGCTAGAATAGTGCAGAGTGAAGTGAGGTTAATGAGGCACCCTCACAAACCCTTTCATATCTCTCGCCACCATTCCACCACTATCCTTACCAACCTTTTCATCTCTTTTCTTATCATCTCTGACCTCTCTTTCTCACACACACACAAAGAGTTTCACACCAAAAATTACACACTAAAAACAGACACACAGTTATGAACTCTCAGAGCAAGCTAAACCCTTTTGCACCACCTTTCTACCCTTCGAGATTCAGACCTCATCATCAGAGTATCTTCTTAACCAGGTCATAATATAAAGTCACAAAATATCAAAATATGAAAAAATTAACTTCCCTAAATGCCCTATTGGCAACAATCGGCTTTGACATTGGTGTAAAACTCCTCCATATACTTGTTTGTTCACCTGCAATCCAGGTTTGCTGATTGAATAGCATGTCAGATCTAGGTTGATTTATGATTCACACAAATGATCCCAGGTCTGACATGCCATTCAATCAATAAAGCTGAATTGTAAGTAAACAAACTATATGCATTTGGTTAACCAGGCTGCATCTAAGATACGTTCAATCACATCATTTGCTTCATCAAGTAAGATATTTGTCATCACAGCCTCATACATATCACAAATACACAAAATGCTTAATAAATAAGAAAAAGTACTCACAGTGTTTTATTAGATAACTAAATCCTTAATAAATAAGCAAAAGTTGCCCAATAAATCAGCTATGTAAGTACAATGTGGGTCCATGTCAACTATATGGGAGAGGTTCCACCTGCACCACATTTATTGACATATTAAGGGTAATAAATTTTCAAACTTACCCACCTTATATGTGTGAATTTAAATTCAAGTGTCTTGGTAAATAGGTTACAAAATTTTATCAAAAATGTCTACAAAGACTTGACCAACAATTTCAAAGCTGCTTTAGGAACAAAATGACTTGCCACAGTTTCGGAACAAAAGACTTTGGCCAACAAATTGATGAAGAACAACTTTTACTAGAAATGGAGGAGGCTGCTATTAAGGAACAAGAAGAATGGGAGATAGCACAAAGAGAAGCTGCTCTTAAGGAGGAAGCCGAAAGGGAGCGACTTATGCTCCAGGATGAAGAAGTGCTGTTAGAGATGGAGGAAGCTGCTCGTATGGATCAAGCTGAAAGCGAACAACAGGAATGTTGGGACAGAGAATTCAATGCATTATATGCAGAGTGGGATGAGAGCAGATTTGAAGGTTGCTCTGAGTATCTTTACGACGATGGTTACGACTCTAACAACTCTCAAACTTAGGATCACCCGGATTATATTTAGTTGTGTCGCAGTTTATTTTTCAGTGTATTTTGTTTCGTTAACCCAACCAGTTTGCACCATCATTAGAGTGCTTTATTCACTTAGTACCACTTATCTTACAGTGGTTTAGTGACTTAGTCTACAACAACATCCATTATTTTGTTTCTCAAACTTAATAAGTAGCAACAAATCACTAAAACCACAAGAACAATTAATCACCCAATACGTTACCAGTTATCTTACACTGCTTTATTCACACCCATCATTTGTTTCACAAAAATTAACAAAAACAATTAATCACCCAATACGTTAACCCTAAAATATCAAAACCCAAAATCAAACAAGAACAATTACGTAAAAGTTAACCCTAAATTATTGAAACCCTAAATTAGCGAAACCCTAAAATAGCGAAACCCTAAATTAACAAAACCATAAATCAATAGATGAAATACGTAAAATTAAACGCCCAAATAGCGAAACCCTTAATCAAAAACAAAATTACTTACCCTAGCCCAAATCGTTTTTCTGATAGACATTAGATCGGACAGTGTCGTGGCGATGTACTGGTCATAGAAGTGTGTTAGCTCTTGCTGAGAAGTGTGTTGAGGAAGATCGTGTTGAGGAAGATTGTGTTGATTGCTGAGAAGGTTTCAAATAAGAAGTGTGTTGAGGAAGTTTCTATTTGTATAAATGTATAAAGGTTAAAAAATTATTTATACCCTTTTTTAATTTTTTTTATATATTTAATGCATAAGTGTACGTTATACATAATAAGTTGCTCAAAGTACAACCTTGTGGGACCCAGTTGCCCAATATTTATGTCCTTTTTAATAATAAAATAAGACTATACTTTTTTGCTAAAAAACAAAAATTTTCAGTTGCCCAAAATTGATAGTCAAAGTTACCCAACTAAATATATGGTACACTTGTACTAGATAAGTACAAGGTTGCCCCACAACATGGGACACATGTCATCTATTTAGGATAGTTGCCCAAATATTGAGTTGGAAGAGTTGCCCATGGGACATTATGAGAAGTGAAAAAAAGTGGGGCATTTGCGGTAATATTGTTGATCAACTGGGGCAATTTGAGAATTTTCCCATTTGTAAATTTCAATTCATAAAGTTATCTTTTCAAGACAAATCTATATTTTTCTTCTTTAAAGGATAATTGCAAATAATAACCTAAATTATCAAACCACTTTCCATGACAAAGATGTAGTTTAAACTGTTTGTGAACAAACAAATAACTTACGGTATTAGACACAATTTACATAATATGTTTTTCAACATTCAAATTCTTATTAAAATGAACTAAAAAAAATTTACAAATATTGTTTGCGGAATATCACTTTAAGCTGAATGACAATTTGAGGATCTCCTTTATAACTTAAACACGAACCAAAGTAAGTACGTGCTTAAGTATGAACTTTATTTACTCATTTAATGTTCAGCGGCCAATTTTAAAGGCAGAGTAAATGCTCTCTTAAATGCTTATTATATTAGTTGTAAGCAATGTTTTAAAACCCGGGTTGACCAGGGCGGTTGGACCGTGAACCAGTCAGGTGACCGGAAGCCCGTTTTAAGCGAAAACCCCGGTTGAACCGTGACCCAGTGGCTCGACCGGATCAATTAAAAACCCGGTTTTTAAAACATTAGTTGTAAGAGATGATATTTACTCCACTACCGACATTCTCTTTATAGCAAAGAATTATGGTTTCTCTAAACATTTTTTTACACGTGTTGAATATTTAATTGTTAGGTGAAGAGTGTATTAAATGATTCTACTTTAAATAAGAGGCTTTTTTTTTTTTTTTTTTTTCCTTAGGTAAAGAGATAACTCCTGGTAAATTTATTACTCAAAAATATGTTTAAGTACAAAAGATGTGGGTGAATCCCACATCTAGACCCGTAACATAGACGGGAAACAGACGCTCCAATTGTGCTTTAAACCAAACATATCATAAGAAAGATAAACCAAACTTATGAACAACTATTATAAAGACACGGAATAAGAAACTAACGTCTAAATTGACCACAAAGATTAATATCCATCGCTTCACAATAAACCCGTTGTTCCTTAGTTAAACCTTCAAGGTCGTAAATGTCATATAGATCATAAACTTCATCCTCAAGTAAATTAACATCATATGCACCCCACTAGCCATGAATAAGCAATCCCATTGTATACATCTTCGACCTCATCACTATCACTATCGTCCAAAACGTGATCTGCCTCCTTACCAGTATTACCAACATTATCAAGCCCTATGGTGGAAGTGGAGGAAGGCGAGGGCAGAAAAAATTTGGCATTTGGTAGTCAAGGTACAACATCTCTAGATGAAATGACTAATGATATTGAAAGTTAAATGCTTATATAAGAGTTAAACTCTTCTTTAGGAAACACTATTGACAATTGTTCTACCTATATACTACTTATATACCAACTCTGAAAAGGTGTTGACTTACATGAAGACCTGCTTTATCCACTTTTTCTTTTAAGGTTTTCTCGCCATGACTTTATAGATACTAGAGATTCTTTTATCAGTATCTAAGGTTTGAGGAGACCAGACATCGTTCAGTGAGGTATTGGCAAACCTCACTGAACTGAACACTTTCTTTGAGACTTGATCTTCAGATGATGAACCGCATCGACACTAAAGTGGATACTCTTTATCTTCAAGATCTCAAAAGTGGTTTTGCTAAGTTTTACTCAGCGACTAAATACACTTAAGCTATTTGATATTCAAATTTATTCAGAGACTACTAAACACTGAATCACCCCAAGAATATATTGACCCAAAAAAAAAATATAACGTAACACACGGATCCTCAAGTTGAGGAACAAACCAAATTAAACAACAGTTAACAAAAGTCAAAAGAACAATAACTTTATCACCTAAACAAAATAGAACAACATTACTATCGGCTTCGTTATCCCATATTCCCATTGATATGTTTCCATGAACGCGTGATGCAAAAAGACCAGTTGAAACCAAGACGTTTACTTTGATTGGATATCTGTAAAAGCGAAAGAATTTGAATTTGATGAAATATATCTTCATCTTTGATAGCATGTTAGAAACATGTGTGATGTCATATCGTCAAAACATATGCAGACTGCATAAACATCTTTAAGTTTTGTTATACAAAAAATCATCTTTAAATTTTGTGAGACCAATCAAACAATGTTATTGTTCTTCCACGCGGAATGTAATTCACACATGACAATTAATCTATACTACTATATAAAGTGTTTAGAACATTCTAAATATAGAAGTCTTAAAAATTCTAAGACCAAAAAACATTTCTAATAAAAGTAACCCGCTAAACTTGTAACTAAACGTACATTTAATATAACATGTGGTACAAAACAATAATGCATATATCATCTAACTTGTAACATTCGTGTATATTAATGTCAGAATTAATGATATCATTAAAATACTTTTACACAAAAGTACAATTAACATAGCACTTTGTACAAAACAATAATGCATAAATCATCTAATCTTTTTTCATTAAAACACTCACTAAATGAAATTTACAAATCATTAATAATATAATTAAAATACCCAATCACTCAAAAGTACAATCAATATATCAAATGGTACAAAAAAATAATGCATAAATCATTTTATCCTTTATATCTTTCAAACACCCATTAAATGAATTTTACAATTCATTAATGATATTATTAAAATACACATTCACTCAAAAAGTAATGGTTCAAAACAATAGCACATAAATCATCATTTCTTTTATTTATTCTTTAAAACACCCACTAAATAAAATTTACAAATCATTAAGCGGATCATAGAAACCAATCTTTTGCGTAGTCAGACTTTTTGACACCACCTTTTTTGACCACACAACGGACCACCATTTACCACCACAACTTAGCAATATAGACACCACTAGATGGTGCTAAAATCGCTATTTTAAAACACCCTGTATGTTTAATCGATATATGATATTACACGTCCTAAACGACTAGCAATATCGTTGACCATCGTTTCTGTATAGTCATTGCATCGTGATGCAAGTCTGCCATTTTTAAAGCAATATTGTACGGTAAAGCTTTTCCATTAAGTTATCGCCATGTGTTAAGTTAGCATCATGAAAAACATAGAATCGCGCAAGCACCCTGCTATAAAAGTTTTTTATTATGTTACTAAATTCGTAAGTAAGAAAGCAAACTAATTTTCAATTAATAACCTCTGTTGGACATTTTTTTCCTTTCTTTAAAAGCAATGCATCAAAAAAAACTTGCTATCGCCAAAAAAATATAATCACACAGGTACCCGCAGCTGCAACGCACGGGTACCTTGCTAGTAATATAAATACATATATTTTATAATTGGGACCGTATTTCCATTGTGAATACTAATAGACCAATGTTGGAGTGACCAATGAGAAGCATGCATGTTTTATTAATAGGGTGGCATGAGATGAATATGATTGTGTTTTTGGCTTATATGTTCCCTTTGATATTACTACGTATATCAAATATTCGAAGTAATAATATGATTAAGAAATAAGAACTAATAAAGTGTAAGAGGTTGGAGTTTAGAATCATAAACATCACCTCCAATTTTGTCTAGGCGTTGTCACGTCTTTACTTTTTTTATTATGCTGTTATACATTATTCATTTATTTACAAGCATGTCGAATAAATAAGTTCAAATCAACTTTTTTACCAAGCACTAACCGACATCAAGAGATGGCAGTCTAAATTTGTTTTTTGTGCTTGTAGCGTGCAGATAAGTTAATGAAACGCTTTTACTTTTTGGTTTGGTCCTTGGATTAAGCGACGGCGGTAGGTATTTGTCTTTCCCTTAATTCCTTTTGCCCCAAGATATTTGTAAATTTCAATTCATAAGCTTATCTTTTCAAGACAAATATTGTTTTTTTCTTTAAAGGAAGTTGCAAATACTAACCTAAATTATCAAACCACTTTCCATGACAAAAATGTAAGTTATGTTAGGCACGGGGCTTAACGAAGTTTGAGCTTATAAAATAAGTTGGCTTATAAAATAAGTCTTATTTGTCACGAACCTTATGACTTACAAAATAAGCTATAAGCGTTCATAAGTCCAAACCCATAAAAAAGACTTATAAAGGCTTATGACTAGTTAAATTATTTAAATACCATTAAAAATATAATGAATTATTATTATCACGCAAAAGCCGAAAATATATCTGAACTTAATTTGATGTATTTTTATACGATTTTACATTAATAATCTTCAGCTACAACTAATTCGACAAACAACATTATAAAAATATAAACTTTATCTTTCGGCTTATAATATAAACCCTAGCCCAGGCCCAGCCCAGGCCCCAACCCCAACCCCAGCCCATTCCACCAAATATACCCGTAGTTTTAAAACCGTTTGTGAACAAACAAATACTCCGTAACTTACAGTGTTAAACACAATTTACATAATAAGTTTTTCAACATTCAAATTTGTATTAAAATGAATAAAAAAATTTACAAATAATGTTTGCTGAATAACAGTTTCAGCTGATGGTAAATTTGATGATCTACTTTTTAACGTTAAACACGAACCAAAGTAAGTATTTATAATGAACGTTACTTACTCACTGAATGTTCAGCGGCCAAGTTCAAAGGCGAAGTAAATGCTCTCCTAAATTCTTATTATATTTAATGGTTATGTGAGGAGTGTATTAAATGATACTACTTTAGATGAGAGTTAAACTCTTCTTTATAAAACAAGGTTGACAACTGTTGTACCTATATAACAACTCTGGAAAGGTGTTGACTTACACGAAGACTTGTTTTATCCACTTTTGCTTTTAAGATTTTCTCGCCCTACTTTATAGATACTAGAGATTCTTTTATCAGTATCTAAGGTTTGAGGAGATCCGACATCGTTCAGTGAGGTATTGGCAAACCTCATTGAACTGAACACTTTCTTTGGGACTTGATCTTCAGATGTTGAACGCCTCGACATTGAAGTGAATACTCTTTGTCTTCAAGAACTCAAAAGAGGTTTTGCTAAATTTTACTCTGTGACTAAATATACTTAGGGGTTGTTTGATAAAACAAAATGATTTAGTGCTGAATAATTCAAAAGCCGAATGATTCAACGACTCTGAGTGAGTTGGGTTCTGAGTGTTTGATAATTGCACTGAATGATCGATTTGAATTATATAAATTAACATTTTAGTCTTTGTTGCTTTATATGTTTTTTATTAACTATTTTAATAGTTATTGAAGGAGTGTAATACATTGTTTTGCAAATTATTTGCTAGAGATCGAAATATTTAATTTAACTACGTCAAACATACGAACATAACTTGTAGCGTAGTTCAAGCTTCTCTTCAAATTATTATGGTGGCAATTGCATTAGACCCAAATAAATTGCATTTCTATTTAAAAATGAATTAAATAATATAGAGGTTTTATGTAAAGGTGTTATGGGTTACTTGACGCAACACGAAAAAGTTACATGCTATGAATACTGTGGAAAACTAGAAGGGGGGTTGAATAATTTTGTCAATTAAAACTTCCTTTTAAACTATTTATATCGACTTATGTCAATCTATTTGGATGTGTGTGTTGGATGTTGATAAACAAACATATAAAGGTATGTAATGAAAGATAAGAGTAAGAAGCACAAAACCACAACGCGAGTATTTATAGTGGTTCGACTACAAGGACACCTTCCTTGCCCTACTCCACTCCCCGAGTCACCTACTCGAGAGTTCGTAAACACTACACCAATCTCCTTATGGCGGAGAAGCCTTCGCAACGTCGCCTACCCTTTTTCCGGTGCTAGGCTAACCACCGGGTTCTTTCACTCCAAGGTGAACCACACCTCCACAACCTCGCCTACCCTTTATAAGGTACTAGGCTAAGTACCTAGTTCTTTCACACCAAGGTGAAACACACCTACACAACGTCGCCTACCCTTTATTAGGTACTAGGCTAAGCACCTAGTTCCATTGCAATGGAGGAACTACTACCCAACACTACACCAACGACTAATCCCAAAGGAGATCAACTCCTTTACAACATAATCAAGGATATCAATATACTTGGATCTAGTACTAATCTATCTTGTACATCAAAACACACCATATCGAATGTACATCTAAGGCACCTTTCACTAATGCCTTTGACTAGATCTTCAAGACACCCTTCACTAATGTCTTGTGTCTTGACTTCTAAGCACCCTTCAGTAATGCTTCTAGTCTTGACTTCTAAGCACCTACCACAAGTGCTTATGATATGGACGATAGATACCGTTCATTAATATCTTCGTCTTGACACTTGAGACACCTTTCACAAATGTCTTCAACACTTCTAAAGAAAAGAAAAACAATCACCAACAAGAAGACTTCAGTGGTCTTGATGATGAGGAAGCATCGCAACTCATGGACTTGAGCTTGCTTGACTTCAAAGGTGGTGATCTTGCCTTTAAGAGGAACCTAGAAGATCACACAAAAACAAAACTACAAACATAGATCTCTTGGATCTGAGGTTAGAGAGTTTTTAACTCTAGGGGAAAGTATGTTAGAAAGGGCTGAGAAACAATGAAGAAATGGCTCACTATTTATAAAGGAAAAATTCTACTGTTCCCCGGATCCCACGAATCCCTTCCACAAGGGATCCGTCTAGCGTAAAGCTAGGGATCCGTGGGACGCTCCTCTTTACCCATGGGTATTTTGGTTATGGGTCATGGGTCATGGGTTGATCCATGGGTCTTAATGTATCTCTTGAGTGCAATGCACCTAGTCACATGGGTATGGGTCAAAACCATGGGTTATGGATATTATCCATATATGATATAAGCATGATGTCATGCAATGGGTTATGGGTCAAGCTCCATGGGTCATGGGCTTTGGGTTGTACCCAACTACATTCAATGTATTTGCCCAATGGGTTATGATACTTAAGTTTCTACCCATTTATATTACCCAATATACTACATACTAGTTATGTGTATATTTTACCCAAAGATGTAAACACTAGTTGTTGTACATATGTAATATTAAATCATAAAATCACTTATACTTGTTTTAGTGTTTTATGTGAAAATGTGAATATGTTAGAAACTATTAGTTCAAACCATTTACGTATTTTATTTGTTTCCTTAAAATGATTTTATGTTTGTTATCGACAAAACATTAAAAGATCGTAAAATATAAATAAACGTTTTTACGGCTTATTTGTATTAACAAATACCTAAACACAACCTTTAGGCTGCTTACAATAGATCCGATCGAGAGTCGATCGAGGGCATATAGGCGATCGGTTTGTATCGATCGTCTTGATGTGGTTTAGTCGATCGCCAAGCAATCTCAAACATTTAGATCGTCTGTACGATCGAGACAAATCAAATATATTACCGTTTAATATCCAACCGTTGAACATATCCAAACAAAAAAAAAATATCACCTTTTGATTTTATAAAATATAAAAATACTACTAAAGCTATCCTATAAATACACAACATATTTACACACTAAACTCACAAATCTCACAATCATCTCTATCAAAAATCTCATAATTATCTCTATAAAATGTCTAAGAAAACACCACAACAAAAGGCCGAAAATCCTGTTTGGCACAAACGCCTGCATATTTTAACACCGGATCCAAATTTCCGGTTAACCGTGTCTCACCAAGAATCAATTTCAACCCCCCCTTTCGAATATCAATCCCAACAAGCTCAACAACAACAAACTAACAATCCATTTTTTATGAATCGTCCATTTGTTCCACCGTATCAAAACATCCAACAACAACAACAACAAAGCCACTCCCGTCAAAGCAACCAATCTATGTATGGGTCACCCGAATCTGTGTACCGTCCAACAATGGATTCATCAACGTCTTCATATTCAAATTATCAACAATATTCTCCGGTTAACCGTATAAATCTTGAGGGTTTTGATTTCGAAGAACAATTATACACCAATCCTAATTTTTTTGTTGGAATCGGTTCGGGTTATTTGGCTCAAGAGTATCACGGTTCGGGTACCGGTTGGGCTCATGGATCGTATCACGATTCGGTTAACATTGATGACGAAGAAGAAGAAGAAGAATGTCGAGAAGAGACGTCACCGGTGAAACCGAAGAAACGAGCTACAAAGGCGAAGAAGAAGGTTTTCGAGAAAGAAACCAAGAATGATTCGTCGCTTTGGACAAAAGAAGAAGAGATTGCCTTGTGCAACGCTTGGTGTGATGTATCCGAGAATAGTATAACGGGAAACAACCAAAATGCTAAAGGATTTTGGCAGAAAGTCATTGCTTACTTTGAGAAGGAGGTTGGTGCAGAAAGAACGTACAACTCTATCATTACAAAGTGGAAAAATAGGATTAGATCCTAGAGTTGGTCAATTTGTGCCATTTACAACAATGCTCGGAGGAATTACTAAGTGGTGAGAATGACCTCACTATTTATACGGCGTGTGATGAATACCAACTAGTGTGTAATCATCCGTTTGTTTTGGAGCATTGTTGGAAGATTTTGAGGACCATTCTGTTTGGAAGGATAATGAGATGTCGGCTTTTTTAAGCCAAGATGAGGGTCGCAAAAAAGCAAGGACTTCAACCGATTCGGATGTGCACTCGGATGTGCCTGCGTCTGTGCATGGTAGACCAATTGGTCGTGATACCGCAAAGAAGAATAAAAAGAAATCTTCGGAGTTTTCGAAAGCTACCTACATGGAAGGTGTTGCCGAGAAATGGAAAGTCATCAAGTCCAAGGCATTCGGACAGAAGAAGGAGCTGGCAGACGGATACTATGATTTGAAGAAGAAAGAGCTAGAACAACGACAACTGGTGTTGGAGATGGAGCAAAAGAGAGAAGAAAGGGAAGACAAAAAATTGGCACTAGAAGAACAAAAACTTGAATTTGAGCGACAAAAGAAATATGATAAAGATCTCATATTCTATTGCACGTTAATCGACCCATCTTTGTCCGCAGTACAACAAGAAACAATGCAGAAAATCAAAGACGCTATTAAGGCACGCCACAACCTAGATTTTTAATAAGTGTTGTAATGTTTTAATAAGTTTCGTAATGTTTTAATTTTATTTGAATTATTATATAACGTTTTAATTATTAATAAAATTTTATTTTGTGTTAAAATGTTTTTTTTTTTTTTTTTTTTTTTTTAAATAAAATGAACTTTACGTCGCCATTATCGCAAGACCTAATCACCGAAAGTCATTGGAGAGAGAAGGCGGCGTGGCAGTGAAAAGTAAGGTGATTGAATCCCCTGGTGCAGCCTTAGATATTCCTGTAGAAAATTATAAAGAAATATAAGACACAAAATAAAATAATAAGACTAGTACTTGTTTCAAGAAAAATTTATAAAACCATAAGATTGGATAGAAACACTCGGTGAATAAATAATAAAGGAGAGACGTGGAGAAAAGGGTGTGGTAGTCAAAGTACAATTGCTTAATGATTTTGCATGCTCTATTGATTTGAATCGGTCAGTGCCTATTTTGTCATTCAGAGGTATTAAAAAATTCTATCAAACACACCTAGTGCTGACCGAATTAGCACTCAGCACTTAATCATCTCATACAGTGCCAATCAAACACACCCTAAGGCTACTTGATATTCAGAGACTACTGAACATTAAATTACCCTAACAAATATATTGACACAGAAAAAGTATATATAACACACGGATCCTCAAGATGAGGAACAAACCAAACATCAGTTAACAAAAGTCAAAAGAACAATAACTTTATCACCTAAACAAAACAGAACAACATTACTATCAGCTTGTTATCTCATGTTTCCATTGATATCTTCCCATGAACGCGTGACGCAAATAGACCAGTTGAAACCAAGACATTAACTTTGATTGGATATCGGTAAAAGCAAAAGAATTTGAATTTGATGAAATATATCTTCGTCTTTGATGGCATGTTAGAAACATGTGTGATGTCATATCGTCAAAACATATGCAGACTGCATAAACATCTTTAAGTTTTGTTATACAAAAAATCATCTATAAATTTTGTAAGACCAATCAAACAATGTTATTGTTCTTCCACGCGGAATGTAATTCACACATGACAATTAATAATATAAATATATATATTTTATAATTGGGACCGTATTTCCATTGTGAATACTAATAGACCAATGTTGGAGTGACCAATGAGAAGCATGCATGTTTTATTAATAGGGTGGCATGAGATGAATATGATTGTGTTTTGGCTTATATGTTCCCTTTGATATTATATCAAATATTCGAAGTAATAATATGATTAAGAAATAAGAACTAATAAAGTGTAAGAGGTTGAAGTTTGGAATCATTAACATCACCTCCAATTTTGTCTAGGCGTTGTCACGTCTTTACTTTTTTTATTATGCTGTTATACATTATTCATTTATTTACAAGCATGTCGAATAAATAAGTTCAAATCAACTTTTTACCAAGCACTAACCGACATCAAGAGATGGCAGTCTAAATTTGTTTAAGGTATATGTTGATATCATCATGTGCAATGATTATAAAACTTCTAGGAAGAAATATTTGCCTTATCTTGAGAAGATAGACTGCCTTCTTGAATGATATTTTGTTTTGAATGGCGGAATATTATTAAAAGATCTAGTACGAAGCTAGACTAAAAAGAAATTATATAGAAATTGTATTTAACCCAATTAACATTAAACTTCCTACATCTATTATTCATCCAAAGCAAAGTTTTAGAAACAATGTTGTCGAAGATCATTCCTTTATGAGGCTTCTTCAAAGAGAATAAGGTCGCGTTCCTGTACGTCTTAATATGCCACCACATGGAGAAAAAAAGGCTTCCAAAACGTTAGCTTTTGAAGGCTGTTGAACTTAAGACCGTTGAACCACGTCTACCAGGAAATGAGGTCGATAAAATAAGGAATTTGGATGTTCCACAAACAACCAAGCATTTGAAGCAAATCCAAAGACATCAAACATCCAAAAAAAAGATGATTGCGGGTTTCTACGTCGATCCCACAGTTCGGACACAAAGTACAAGGAATGTCCAATCCTCTATTGGAGAGATTATTCCTAGTAGGGAGCTTGTCTAGAAACATACGCCACAATTAAACATTAAGCTTAATGGGGAGAACCTTGGACCATCTAGTAGGGGAGGAGGATGTAACAAGCACATGTTTATCGGCCTCTTCTCTAGCCGACTTCACAGAAAAAGCACCATGCCCATTTAAAGTCCAAGACCAACGATAGCAGAGGACAAAACCACCGAGGAAAGCAATGAAGACATCCAAGATCTGGTAATGAAGGATATTTAACGTTATACAATAAATGTATGTAAGACGAGGCATTTGAATGACAAATACTACTTTCATTAACTTAGGATCAAACAGAAACACATCATACAGTAATATCAGAAAGTTTGATTTTGGCTTGATTTCTCTAATCATGAGCTATATTAAAGTGAATTTGTAAACAATATATACTAGATTTTCCTTTTTGTTTTTCTAACAAACGATTTTGATATGTTGAGTTATTATGCCGAACAATCTTTAAGAATTTTAGTTTATGGCTTTCAATAAAATAACAAATTAAACCAGGAAATTAAATTTGTATAAAAACTAAAACCTGTATATATTTATGAGTGAACTAGAAGAGTTTGCCATTGTAAATATTGTGTGTGTATGTGGCCATGTGGGGATGTGCTATGATTTAGGTTAAAGGTTAATGATTTCCTCCATTAGAGAAAGAATGGATTGAATTCGGCCAGGAAGGATGAAGAATTACCAAGTCAACTGTGACAATCATATCAGAGCTACCCATCTCCCTCTAGCTTTTTCCTGAAATTCTTGTGTATCCACATTTTATTATATGAGTATATATATAAAACCATTTTATTGTAGCTTGTTAAAATTATGAAATATAGTAACTTAACTTTGTTATGACTGTACAGCATATAATAATATGATATCAAGGTTAACCTTTAAATTATCATGAGTTTACTAATACTTGGCATGTACATCACTTGATCTTATACTACGTTAGATCAAAAGTCCCACTCGTGAAGCATTCTCGAACGAGGCAGTTGTGTGCATATGTGGATATGGGCCTCTAGGGCATACTTAATGTTTAGCCCTTAGAAGCAAAAAAGATGAGAGGCATTTTAGGATGTCCAATTTACGGCAAACACATAGAAATGGGAAGCTAGCCACCTTAGCCATGTTTTAATTGTTGCTTTGTTTCCAGGGTTCCTTTGGAGTGGAGGTAGGGGCAATAATAAAATTCACTCGATTTGATAATTATATAAACTATGTAACTTTACATGTTGATTGATCACCAGGGCCGGTTTTACGGTAAGGTCAATTTAGCATTAAAAGTTACCATCTTAACTTTTCGAGACCTAAAAGTTGTATTATCGTGAGAATATAGAGTCGTTATTATATTTAATAAACTTACTATATATAATCACAAGAATATCAAAGTCCCAAATAACATATTTAATCATTTAAAACTTACAACCTGTTAAATAGAGGCACCCCCGGAATACCTATCAAAAGAGGAGACTGGCAAAATAAAAAGTGTTAAATGCTTTTTTTTAACGGCGATTTGTATTAAGCTAGCAAGAAGCTAGATAAAGATTACATGGTATTTGTACAATCAAATTTAGGATTGGTAATCCAACTGAACTAATTCGGGCATGGAATCCTACTCCTATGCGAGATCCATGAGTGGGATAAAATTCCAATTTCATCACCTAACGTATCTTTACGAGGAGAACAACCATATTGGACCGAGCTTTTGTCTTGTTGTCAAGATCAACCGAGTCTGCCCAGTTGATTAAGTCTATCATGTTCATTGGGTAATGCTAGGGAGTGTACAATCAAATTTACGAGGATTGTTAAATGCTGAGACGCCCTTGGATTCACCCATGAGCCATGAGGTACATGGATGGAAATTGTCGCGCTTAACTATTTTAAATATTTTTAAATCGTACCTTTTGTTTAGTTCATCATCTCATAATATTGTTTGTTTTAGTATTATAGTTTATTCCAAAACAAATTTTCAGTTTTAAGTTTTAACCGATAAAAAAGTTAAAGTAAAATTTATTAATTTACACTGATTTTATTAAAATGTACGAGAGATATATAGTAAACACTTGTTATGATTTAGAGATATTAAGTTAATAAAAAGAGATGTTGATATCCCATGTTTGAAAGGGTGATTCATGACATGCACTAATTTGTTATAATTTTTTTTTTGGGTAAAGACACAAATTTGTTATATTGTCCCACAAAAGATATCTAATGAGTAGGCCATTCTGGGAAAGTACAAGAAATGATGCATGAGTACTACTACAATTAAACTTGATCGACACATCTGACTGTGTAGTCCGAAAATGAAATTCCCTTCACATTACAGGATCATTTGAAATGGATTTCAATGTTCTCACATATCACAGACCAGCCATAAATTTCAACGACAATATGAGCATTCTTATGTTTTTGAGGTCCTATCAACAAAGATTACAATAATCTCCCATAACCTCTCCATAATAATACACACCTTGAAAAGTATTACCTATTCTACAAAATTATTTAACGCAGTTAATTATAAGTTTTCGATTATGATACTTTTTCTATGAACTTTTTTTTTTAACTATGATTTTTGACTTTTTGACCGACTAATTTACGGAGTTTGAACCCACCGTTACACACACTCAAACCGGGTAAAACCCTCCTTTTTCAGAAGTTTGGTGTGACAACTTCAGGGTTGTTTGCACCTAACATAAAATTAAACTTGAGACACCACATATTCGGGTTTGAAATCCCGAGTCTCGCAGCTAGCCACAAACCCTTTTAATGAGAGACGGTGGCTTTGGGTTTGAAATCCCGAGTCTCGTCAGCTAGCCAAAGGAATGAGAGACTCGAAAGCATGCTTATAAAGTTCGATAGTAGTACCCACAAGATCTCGAGAACTCTCGAAGAGTAACAACATATTCATATTTGTAACTAGTTATATTCATTGGAAATGTCAAAGACACAAGACTGGTTTACGTGTTGACTAATCCATTCTTACGGGTCATTCTTAGAGTGCTAGGTATCATAACAAGCCTCAACCTCATCGTCGCGCCACCTCAGCGCCACATCAGCATCTCATTTTCTCACAACTAACCACAACAAACCCCTCCTCACTCATAACAAACCTCAGCCCTTCATTTAGCCCACCATTACACACACACACACACTACACATACACACATAAACTTGTTTTATCAATTAAAAGAAAAAAAAATGTCAGAGTATACCTTCGTCGTGGTGACGATAAAGCAAGTGACGACGAGCAATGGCGAAGGGGGGCGGTGTGGCGGCGAGCCATGGCGAGCTGCCATGTAGGCTCACGGCGAGCCATGGTTTCTCCACACCTTCCACTCTTATGGTTCTTAGGTCCCATCAACATACATTACAATAATCTTGAATTATTACAATGGGTAATTACGAGAATGCATGTTTTGCTCAAGGTGTCAACACTTTTTAGGAAAAAAGTTGGAGTATTTCCAAAATAGACTTTGAGACTTGCGACTTTTTCCTTCCAATCTAAGAGTGCCAAGTGTCCTTACACTTTTCAGAACCCAATCACTGGAATTACCTTTTCGTACCTATGATTTATAATCGACTTATATCCAGCGACTTTTTAAGATTCGAGCGATTTTTTTTTTATATTTTCGAGGAAAAAGTCAAACTTTAGAAAATATTATTTTATTCCTTTTGCTCCTTTATAATTTGAGCGGTTTTTTAGAAATTGTACTTTTCTACTGTTATCCATTTTTTACACGACTGTAAAAAACTTTTTGCTTAAGCGTTATTTTTTCAGCGCTTTTTCATATCACATATCTTTCCTAACCTTATTCAATGAATTAGAATAACACATACATTACAAAATACTCCTACAAGTCAAGAACTATCCGTCTTCTCGAAATCGCAAAAAAAATGTTTCAGATTCGGTATGTATTTCTATGTTCATATATATAAATTGTTCGTATATTTGTTTTTTCCGTATTTTATTTGAAATTAATCATGTTTAATAGTAGTTTTGCAACAACAATTTAGTTTATTTAAGTTAGCAAAAGGTTTTAGATTGTGTTGGGGTTTGTAATTTATCTGGTGTCCGGAGATGTGATGCTTTGTTGTTGTACATTTTTGCAATAAAAGCATTAAGGAATGAAGTAATATATGGTATTTATTACAAAATTGTACTGTGAGGCTTGGATGATTGAATGCAGCGTTGTTACTCCCCTTATATGTAACTAATTGAATATGTTTTTGATTTGATTTTATTTTATTTAATTATTTTATTTTATTTTATTTAATTATTTTTATTTTTTTATTTTATTTTTCCATTTGTAGGAATATGAGGCGAAAATCATCATCAGAAGTAAACCAAACTACTTTTCTTTTATAAAATCCAAGTTGGATAAAAAACGAAGGAAGTTGTTTCGGGAACTTGTTTACGTAAATGGTTGGACCTTTCTTATTTTGACCACGAAGCACATATGATAGATTATATTTACAAAACAATGTTATCCGAATGAAAATCATTATGATATGCCGATTGTATATTATATTGAAGACTGCCCCTACATTTCGATCGTCCGAGTTTTCGCTTATCACCGGTTTTCATTTTGGAAAAGTAAGTTTTGAAAATATGGATCTGGACACCTCAATTTTAGGTCAAAGGTTTTCCCAAAACGTTCGGGTTCAAAAATTACAAACTTAGATATTCTTGGCCTAATTGACGATGAAGAGGCATTTGGTATCATATGCGACGAAGATGCAGTACGTCTTTGTCTGTTGTTAGCTTTGGAGGTTATCTTCATGGGCAGATTATTGGTTCAGGAAGTTGATGATTCTCTCATGCGATTAGTTGAAAACCTAGATGATTGGGATGCCTTCCCATGAGGAGAGCATATTTGGAGGCATTTGTATGATGAAATTTTGGATGTTGCGGATAAACACAAGTGGGATTTCCTTCAAGGTATTAACAAAGACCACAAGTTTGTTCCAACATATACACTGTCAGGATTCGTTTTGGCTTTCAAGGTTAATATTTTATATATCGATACACCTGAGTCATTTTATGTATCAATATTTTATGTTATTATATTTTATTGAAATTAAAATCAGTATAGATATGGATCTTGGAGTCTTTTGAAAGAAGCATTCTATGGTGGAATAAAGTTCACGATATTATGCCAAGAGGAGTAGCGTGGTCAAAGAATACACCCTTCAAAAGATCGATTATAAGTTTCTTTTGGAAAGGTAAAAGTAATATTTAAAATTTTCTCATTAATGCAATCTTTTATTGAACATTATTATTTGATTTTTGAGATTCCAATCTGTTAAAGAACTTACACCGACAATAGCGAGAGGAGATCGATTGGTATATAAAGTTTACGGCATTTTCCATGATTACATACCTAGAACTCCACGGTCAAAACCACACATCTTCGACGAGTGGTTGAAGAAGATGGCAGCAGACGCAAACGTGGTAAGACCGAAGGAAACATTTACCTATTATACGCAGGAGTGAGAGCGATATAATAGAGATCAAGATAACACGTGATGGTGTTATTACGAGTTAAATAAGCGTTTGTTCAAACTCGAGACAATTATTCGAGTTATTTAAGCTTTATATTCTCCTCATAGACCCATCAATAATCACACGACTCACGATAATAATATCGTCCTTAATATTTTGTATAATTTATTTCGGGTTCTTGCTCGAGAAAGAAATGGGGTAATATATCCTTTTTTCCGTATATATACTTTGACATCCTTTTTGTTGATCGTCAATACGTTTGCACCAAATTTTCAAAACGACCCTTCAAGTATCCATTATCGGGAACCCGCTAGAAGTGGATTGAAAACCACTAGCGATGGTTTGAAAGATTGATCTGACAAATTTTCAAAACAGCCCGTTAAGTATCCATTTCGTGAACACGCTAGCGATGGATTGAAAACCACTAGCGATGGTTTTAAAGACTATGTGATAGATACAACAAATTTTCAAAACAGCCCGTTAAGTATCCATTTTCAGGAACCTGCTAGCAGTGGATTGAAAACCACTAGAAGTGGTTTGAAAGACTGTAGCAGTGGATACAACAACTTTTGAAACACTGTAGCAGTGGATACAGTAAATTTTCAGGAACCTGCTAGCAGTGGATTGAAAACCACTAGCAGTGGTTTGAAAGACTGTAGCAGTGGATTGAAGACCACTAGAAGTTGATTCAAAAATTCATTTATATTTCGTATATATGCTTTTCATAAATACTTTTTTTCATTCTTAGGAGAAATTGGAGTTAACTAATGATCTTCGGCATCTTAGTGCACAGTTTTGTGATGAGCTTAATCACGATTTTCTTGACTTGTTAGAGTCAAGTCGATCAAGCATTGATACTAGTTCATCGGTAGCGGCTTGATAAATTTTCTGATGACGATGTTGCAAAGGTAATTTACAAAATCAGTAAACAAGTGTAGAACCCTTTCCGTACCATAACATATCATAACGATAGGTTGTTTATAAACGCTAACAGAAATTTATTATCCAAGAAGAATTAAGGTTGCGACATGAAGAATTACAAAGTGCCCGGTTAAAAGAGCAGAAGTTGATGCAACAAGAGAAGAGGTTAAGGATGGAAGAGGACAAGTTGATAAAGCGGAAAGAGGAAAAGAGGTTGCAGTATGAAAATGAACGAAAGAAAAGAGGAGAAGCAATCATGAACTCAGATCATATGAAAGCCAGTAGATCGCGTTTTGCAGTTTCCAAAAGGAGTGAACAATGTTCGGGTGAAGCTAATTCGTATTATTGGACCAAGGCATATGCTGAAAAGAAAAAACGATGCTCTAGGTTACCTGTTCCAGATATGAGTGAAAAACTTAAAATTGTCACGCCTTGGGTTGAGGTATGAAAAATACTTCTTGACAACCTTTTCAAATATATCTTGTTAATGACAATTGATTATAAGTGTAATCGTTTCATATACTATGATCTTTGATGGATCTAGGACACTCTCCTTGTGTCAATGATATTTTGTATGATATTATCAAGCAAGCGGAATTTACTTAAGTAATACTTTAGAAGACGAATTATATGATGTATGAGAATAAACACAAGTTAACACAAAACTCAAGCTCCAATATTATTAATGAATAATACGAGTGATCTTAACTTATCACTAGGGTTACACCTTGAAGCTTTCGTAGGTAATATTGTAATGTAATACGTACCAAAGACAATGACCTAGGATCTCCTTTTATACAACAAGGAGTCCTTTACAAGATAAGTATATAGCTAACATAATAGAATATACACAAAATCTATTCTATACTTATCTATACGCGTTTAACCATATCATAAACTAATAGCAGTGGTAATAAAGAACTTGCGGTGGGAATACGTTTCCACCGCTAGTGTTAAACCAGCGATGTAAACCACTACTATCCGTGGTAACGGATTATTCCCAACAATCTTGCATGCTCCAAGAACGCATCAATGAGTTCATTTTACAAATGAATTTGACGAATTTGTTGGACAAATTGGACCGCTTAACCGCAAGTTTCCTTGGTGTGACGATGTGTGTGGATATAAGGTTTTCGGAAAGTTTGGTTTGCTTAGACCCGCCTAGGAAAGGTTGGCTAAGGGATGAGGCAAGTACTCATACAAGCTGTACCCTCTTGAATTGATTTCTTATAACGTTTATGACACTCATTCATGTTACCTCATCTACAACTGTACCTCATTCAAGTGAAGTACTCTCCTCGGAGATGCCTCAAGAACATCAATAGTTACCTCATCTACAGTGGCTCGAGAGCATCCACTGTTTCATGTGTATCTCTATTCTCAAGTGTTATGGGTGAGCGTAAGTCCAAACCGATTGATTTGAGAGATATAAATTGTGGGTTTTAAAAGCAAAGCATACCTTATGTGAGTGGTATGAAGAAAGTCCACAATCTCATGAAAAACAGGGCCACTATTCTCGTTATTCTTTTGTAAGTAGGCCACAAGGTTGTGCTCATCTGCAAATTTCAAAGAAGCCATAGAAACTTTTGATGAAAAATATGATTATGTCAGTAAGAATTGAAGTAATGACTAGCCAATTGAGAGAAAAAGATATATAGGGTTAGGGTTTAGAATTGATGCGCAAGTAAAATTATCTTTAGAAAGTAGTTATAATATAGAAAGAAGATAATTTACTTAAAATATTAACCCTATATATATGACTATCGATGGTTACTTTCAACGGCTAGTAAAAATAAATTCTCGACATAATCGGTTGTAACAACTAGAACAACGGTGGTAAAATAACTTTGTCGATGGAAGCTGTGAACTAGCGATGGTAACTTTTTACAAAAATTTCAAAGAGCGATGGAAGATAAGATCATTAGAAAACAATCTCGCTCCCATTATAGTTTTTAGCAAACTATCAACTATCAACGGATTTGATATGTCTTTACCATGAGCCGTTTGCTATGGACTAGCCAACTCTTAATCATAAAGAATATGGTGAGTTGATAACCATATAGTTTTGGTAAACTATCAACCATAAACGGATTTGTCAAGTCTTTACCGAGAGCCGTTTGCTCTGGACTAGTTGATTCTTATGTGTATTAGACATGGTGAATCAATAACCATTTGATGTGTATCTCAGATATACACCTTTTAACTCCAACTTCTCATCAAAACTTGATATACAAACTCATACAACAATTGCATTACCCTACATCCTCCCCTCAACACCAGAAAACATTTATGGATTAAGCATTCCAAGACTTGTTACCAAGTACTGAAATATTCCCACATCAAGACCTTTTGTTAATAAATCAGCATAGTTGTCATCAGTAGGAATTTTGACAACTTGAATTAGTCCCTTTTCATAGCAATCTCGAATGAAATGGTGTCTAATTTCAATATGTTTGGTCTTTGTGTGTTGAACAGGATTCTTGATTATGCAAATGGTACTGCTATTGTCAATATGTATGATGGTATTTATGAAATTGTACCCATAGTCCAAGAGTTGATTTTGAAGCCATAGTACTTGAAGCACGACAACTTACGTGAGAATATACTCGCTTGAGTTGAAGAATTAGCCACCATTGTTTGTTTCTTGCACCGCCATGACACTAACCTGTTACCAAGAAATTGACATCCACCAGTTGTAGATTTTCTATCCAAGCTAGCTCCCGCATAGTCACTATCTGAGTAAGTAACCAGATCTAAAGGAGAATCTCTGGAGTACCACAATCCCAGAGTAGGATATGCTTTAAGGTATCTGAAAATCTTCTTCACAACAGTCAAGTGAGAGAACTTGGGAGTAACTTGAAACCGTGCACAGGTACACATAGCAAACATAATATCTGGTCTAGATGATGTAAGATACATCAAAGAGCCAATCATAGACCTATACATGTGCACATCAACAGCTTCACCACTATTTTCCTTAAGAAGTAGATGTGTAGTCTTGTCTGCAGGAGTGCTAGATGACTTTGCATCAGTAAACTTGAACTTCCTTAGTATCTCAGCCACATATTTATCTTAATTAATGAAAATACCATCTGGCTTTTGTAATACTTGAAGTCCCAAAAAGAATGTGAGTTCTCCCATAGAACTCATCTGAAATTCTTCTTTCATCAGTTTCTCAAAATCTTTGCACATCTCTGTCTTTGTAGACCCAAAAATGATATCATCAACATATACTTGGACAAGCAATATATCATTCTTGTCTTTCTTGATGAACAAAGTTTGATCCACTCTGCCTCTATGAAACCCATTTGCAAGAAGATAAGTAGTTAAGGTTTCATACCATTTCCTTGGTGCTTGATGCAAGCCATACAAAGCTTTAACAACCCTGTAGACTTTGTTAGGATATTCAGGGTCTTCAAAGCCTGGAGGTTGTGAGACATAAACGTCTTCATCTATCTGCCCATATAGAAAAGCACTTTTTACATCCATTTGATAAACTTTAAAGCCCATAAAAGACGCATAGGCTAAGAATAGCTAATTGCTTCAATCCTTGCAACAGGGGCAAACACTTCTTCATAGTCAATACCCTCCTCTTGAGTATATCCCTGAGCCACAAGCCTAGCTTTGTTTCTGATAACAATTCCCCTTTCATCTTTCTTGTTTCTGAACACCCATTTAGTACCTATTACCTTCTTGCCAGAAGGCAAATCACAAAACACCCATACCTTTTGAAGCTTAAATTGAAGCAACTCTTCTTGCATTGCTTCCACCCAACTGTCATCATCAAGTGCCTTGTAAACATTATTTGGCTCCATTTGTGACAGAAAACACATAAATAGACATTCATTCTTGCCTTCATGTATTTTAGATTCATATATTTTACTTATGAATCTATGAACATCAGGCAACTTTGTTTGTCTTCTAGTTTTCACAGGTGAATAGACATCCCCAATCACATTTTCAAGAGGATGTGATTTATGAATAGAAGTGTGGGGAGTCTGAGGAACTGCAATCTCTCTTGGCATAATAGAAATTTCAACATCATTGGCTTGAGCTTCCATAGTAACTGGAGTGGTGATTCCCACATCTGGTGTTGCAGTGGAAACACTTTGTCGAACAGTGGAATCTGAATTGTCACTGCTTTCAAAATTATCATCATTCAAATTACTATTTCCTTCTTTTTCCAAATCACTAGAAGGATGAACAACTCCAGTTTTCAGTAAATCATTATTATCTGCATAGTCCCAAAGAGGTAGACTAAATTCATCTTGATCATCTGCATCTTCTTTGCTTGGTTCATCATCATCAAGAAACTCTTCTGAACCTGCAAAATCAAAAGAAGATGTTCGTGTAGAAACAGGCACATAATTCATAGTATTTGTTAGAGTATCAAGATCAAACAGTCTTTCTGGACCAGTTCCTTTGACATTGACTTTATTTTCCAGAAACTCAACATGCAGATTTTCTTCAATCTTTTGGGTTCTTAAGTTGAATACTCTGAAAGCTTTACTAACCATGGAATACCCAACAAAATACCCTTCATCAGACTTTTCATCAAACTTGCCCATATAATCTATGGTATTGAGAATAGATACATGACACCCAAATGGTCTCATGAAGTCGAGGGTAGGTGGTCTTCCCCTAAACAATTCATAAGGTGTCTTGTTCTTTGTCATTACCACTAAAACCCTGTTTTGCACATAACATGCAGTGTTAACTGCTTCAGCCCAAAAAGTAATTGGAAATTTAGAATTGGCCAACATAGTTCTAGCGACTTCTATCGTTGTCCTGTTTCTCTCTCAAGAACACCATTTTGTTGAGGAGTTCTAGCCACACTAAATTCTCTTTTAATACCTTTATCTCGCAAAACTCATCCATAACTCTATTCTTGAATTACATTCCATTATCACACCTAATGATTTTAACTTTCATATCATATTGGTTTTCAACTTCGTGATAAATATTTTGAGAATGCATGTTGTTTCATCCTTAGTTCCAAGAAAGAAAACCCATGTAAATGCTAAAATCATCATCACCACAAGACAATATTTCTTAAGATTCAAGTCGCTCACGGATGTAGGACCAAATAAGTCCATATGTAACATTTGAAGTGGGTGAGCAATAAAGTTAACCAACTTTGACTGCAAGAAGCTCGTGTTGTTTGCCTTTAAGACAAGCCACACAGGTTTGATCATTTTCAAATCTTTTTCGAGGTAGACCTCTCACTAAACCATCTTTGACAATCTTGTTAATGGTTTTAAAGTTAACATGACCAAGTCTTCTATGCCATAACATGGATTCATCCATGTGGCCTTTGCAAGTAAGCAAGCATAATCATCTTTAGCTATAATGTTGTTCATATCAAAGCTATAGAGATTGCCTTTTCTAGGAACTTTAAGAAGAATATGACTTTCATCGTGCAACTTAAAATCCTTAGAGAACAAAGCACATATCTTTGGTAAAAGAACATTGTTCATCTTGTCACACATTTGTGACACACTAAAGAGATTGTACTTAAGCTCCTTTACATAATACACGTGTTCAAAATCCAAGTTACCGCTTTAATAACACCTTTACCAAAGAACTTTTCCATTTACTCCACCTCCAAAGTCGACATCACGTCCATCATAATGCTCAAAATCGAAAGATAGGACTTGTTGCCGGTCATGTGCCTTGAACACCCACTATCTGTATATCCTTGATCCGACCTTTTGTCCTTGGATGTTCTGCACAAATAAGTAAAGAGTTAGTTTCTTTTGGGGACCCAAGCCATGATTGACTTGGATCTGCCTCGTGTATCAATATAGTTAAATCTATCAAAGGTCATTGATACACCATTGGGATTGGTTGTAGAGGTATTTCCTTTAGGTTCCCATTCCCAACGTGCTGAGGCCTTCACAGCATTGCCCATGTCCCCCATTTTCTTATTAAAAACCCTTGCAGTGGTAACTTTTGAATGAGCAGTGGTAACTGCTGGTTGATTTTTAGGTACCCACTATTGATTATAATTAACCTTTTTAGCTTGAAAGGTTCTTTTTCCTGTTTGTGCAGATTTATTAAAACTTGATTTGGTGTTTGCACTTTTAACAGGTGACTTAGGGTGAGCAAGTGTTATGATTTTTGCAATGCAAGTGTTTTGAGGCCACTTCTAAGTTGAATCGCTCTTGGGACCATTTTGCAATGGGAATTAGGGTGTACATTTTGTTGATACTTGTTAGTCTCCACCCTTTATACCCATAGACTTCCTTCTCCCAACATGATAGTCACAATAAGCATGTAAATGATCAAAACTACCATAGATATAGCATGCCTTATTATTCATAACAAAATCACTACCTAGTTGTTGAGATTTAACATGATTCCAACTCCTCCGTTACCCCTAGGAGTCAGAGGCTTGTTCCTATACATCTCAAAGATACCTTACAGATTGGTCTAGGTTTATTAATTTGGTTTCCTAGGTTCCTCTGTAATAGTATTAACAACTTTTGGGATAGAAGTCTCTACATTCTTTTAACACTCTCATCCGCAACAAATGAGTCACTAGCACTCTCAAAACATCATTATCAAGCTTATTTTCTTCCTCACTCTTCACAACCTGTGTCTTTTAAAGGACCATATTCTCGCTCAAGATCCTTAAAATCCTCTATGCCTGTATGACCTAAATCTATACCTAGAGGTGAATGAACACCCTTAGTGGTGGAGGCGCAATATTATAACCCATACCGACTTAGCTTTATTATATATTTGAGCATTCTAAATTTTATCAATTGACTCGGATCGATGATAACATGTGTCTATAGTTAAATTGACATTTTCAATTTTCTTTTGAAGTTTTTCAAGCTCCTTTTGGTATGCTTCATTCACAAGAGTTGTATGTTCTACCTCTCTCCTAAGAAGAATCATATCATCATTATAATTTGACTCATTTGCCCGATAGTACTCTATTTGTTTTTCTAAAGCGCCATGGCTCTCCTAAGATTAGCCACAGTATAATTAGCGATGTATAACTCTTTTCTTTCATTAGAATATAAATCATTAAGTCTTTCAACTTCTAGCAGCCCTACATGTTTTAGAGCAACATTCGAATTTTGTACCTCGTAGTCGAGAAAGCCATAAGAGCAACTTCGGCAGTAAACAAGAGCAAAGATCGTGTGTTCTTCTTCAAGATCATCACCATGAAACTCCAATCATAGCTCAAACCATCAATAGCCAACATTGCCTTTGGTTCTTCCACAGTTGGTCCTTCTTTGCTTGTATCATGTAGACCTGTTTTCTTTGGTCTTTGGTCTTCTACATTCTCTAGCAAAATGTCCAAACTTGTGGCGCTTAAAGCACTCCACTTTCTTCTTATCAAAGCCTCGCAGATCATCACCATTTATATGGATAGGCTTGCGATCTTCTTGTAGAATTTCTTAGCCCTCATGCTAAGAAGAGCTATCTCGCCATTTTATATCCATCTCCTCCAAGTCATCTTCATCAATTTGCTCTATGTCTTCATGAGTTAGAGAGAGCCATCAACTTGTGTGGAGATAAAAGCATAAAAGGTAGGATCTCCAATACTAGCAACCTTCTTCTTTGATCCTGCGGTGGCAATATTTACATTGCCGGTGGAAACTTTAGAACCTACGGTGGCAATATCATCATCACTTTCATCTTCGAATCATCACCGTCAATGAATTTGACAACAATGCCAAGCTACTAGAGCTTGTACCAAGTTTCCCGCCTTCTTCAACCTTTGCTCAATAAGTTTGAAGTTGTTGTAAAGATCATTGAGTTTCATTGTTTCAATGTCCGACTTGTTTTCCCAGACGGTAACATTGGTTTGAAATTCAAGGCAAACTTCTTAGAAACTTCAAATTGAGGTCTTCCTTTTCTACCTTAATGCCAAACACGCTTAGTCGTGTAACAATCTTCGAAGTTTGGTGAAAATGCTATCAAGTGAGTCATTGCTTGAAGCGAAAAGTTTTCATAACTTTGCTTTAACAATGTCTTTCGAGTCTTCTTTGTAGCATCATTACCACCAAACACCGAGCAAATCTCTTCAAACAGTTCTTTAGCAGTCTTGAACTTCTTTGAATGCAATAATCTGGTCTCTAGGAAGAGTCATCGACAATGACTTCTAGCTTTAAGATCATTCTTCTTTTGAGCTTTTTCAAGATTTGATTCGTGCACGTAAACTTTCACAACATCCGTGTCACCAACTTTTGAAGTAGTGGTCATAGATTTGAAGGAATCACCAAGTTGAATGATCTCCCATAGAGCATAGTCCCAGATGAGGAAGTATTGCTCAATCAAGATCCTCCACATCTCAAACTCATTAAGCTTAAGCTTAGGGAGTGCAGGTGTAGAAGAAGAGTTTGATTGATTGTTTTCCATCTCCATTGAATTGAGTGAGTGAGTCAAGCTAATTCCTTGGATCTTCTAAAACAAAATATCAGAACCTTCTCTCTGACACCACTTGATGGATCTAGGACACTCTCCTTGTGTCAATGATATTTTGTATGATATTATCAAGCAAGCGGAATTTACTTAAGTAATACTTTAGAAGACGAATTATATGATGTATGAGAATAAACACAAGTTCACACAAAACTCAAGCTCTAATATTATTAATGAATAATACGAGTGATCTTAAATTATCACTAGGGTTACACCTTGAAGCTTTCGTAGGTAATATTGTAATGTAATACGTACCTAAGACAATGACCTAGGATCTCCTTTTATACAACAAGGAGTCCTTTACAAGATAAGTATATAGCTAACATAATAGAATATACACAAAATCTATTCTATACTTATCTATACGCGTTTAACCATATCATAAACTAATAGCAGTGGTAATAAAGAACTTGCAGTGGGAATACGTTTCCACTGCTAGTGTTAAACCAAGCAGTGTAAACCACTACTATCCGTGGTAACGGATTATTCCCAACAATCTTGCATGCTCCAGCAACGCTGTCAACAGAGTTCATTTTACAAATGAATTTGACGAATTTGTTGGACAAATTGGACCGCTTAACTGCAAGTTTCCTTGGTGTGACGATGTGTGTGTGGATAGAAGGTTTTCGGAAAGTTTGGTTTGCTTAGACCCGCCTAGGAAAGTTTGGCTAAGGGATGAGGCAAGTACTCATACAACTGTACCTACTAAATTGATTTCTTATAACGTTTATGACACTCATTCATGTTTCGAAATTTACAGCACATAGAGTTGTGGGTTAATTACCTTTGGAATGTTAGGCCCGATACGGCTGATTGGGCGATGGTTAGTAGCTATTTTGTTCAGCTTTTGTCACAAAATTCTTTGTCGTTGTGGTATGCTAATGGTGAAAGATACTCTATTCCATGGTCTGACGTTAAGCACGTAAGTGACGATATATATATTTTATTCTAGTCCAGTCTCATTCATTTAATTATCCTGTTTAGCTTTTGCCATATATTAATGTTATGTATGTGACCCAAACGTTGTAGGTTTTCATGCCTATTAATGAAACTGAAGCTCATTGGTGTCTTGCGTTTGGAGATGAGACGAGCATTGTTACCTTTATGATAGCGGTCAAACTTTTGAAGAGGAATGGAGAGTTTTACATCAAACCGAGGGAGTGTTTATGTGTTTGACTATTTATTCATATGTCATAAGAATTGTCTGAACCGCTTAACTAGGTTTTAAAACATTAGATTTGTTAAAACAATGTAACTTTTGTCCACAGCTACAATTACACGAGGTCCTAGCACAAGCGCAAGTATTTGTGAAGAAAGGCATTGATCCGGAAAGTTATTTCATTACATTTACTATCACGAACAAGTACCAAGCGGCGGGATATTTGGTGATTGTGGTATTTGGGTATGTATTTTTTATACCGCTTGGCTTTTGGTCTATCATTGGATGTGAAGGATACTATTCAGGTTGCGCTTTCATACCGTGAACAAATGGTTAGTTTTTTTTTTAAACACCGTGTTTGTGTTTAGTGACGTTCTAGTTTTGTTGATGTATTACTTGAAACAAATTGATAACCATATGCTCCCTCGAATGCTGTTAATTTTTGTATTCAGTATGTTGTATTATATTGTTGTGTTCAAACTAATGTAATAGGATAATTAGAGACGCTACAAATTTGTATACTAGTAATATTTTTCTAAAAAAATAAGCAAAAAAAAAAATTCAAAAAAAAAAAAGCACACACCAAACTATGGATATACAAAGTAGGGCTAACCCTTGCATGCTACTTTACAAGTATTGTCCATTGGGTAATAGGCATTATCCAACATGTAAACTAGGCGACTTTTTTTGGTTGATTATGACTATATCTTAGATATATCACTTGAGTGTTGATGTACTTTTTAGACACTTTTATACTTGATAAGGTTTTAAAAGGTACCTTTTTGAGGGGTCGTTTAAGCCCTTATTTGATCACTTTTGTATCCGTTATTGCTTAATATCGTTCCTTTTCACTTTTAGGTCTCTTGAAGGTAAAATCTGGAATGGCACTTATTTGGACGAAAAGGCGTGAATATCTGAAGAAAATGGCCAAAGTCGAATCGAGACACTCAAAGTCTGAAAACATAAGGTGACGGCCACAGCTTATGTGACGCCGTCGGAGGATTTCGTGACGGGACGAAGCCAAAACTCCTATTTTCAAGTAACGACGCAAGTTATAAAAGAGTAGGCCGTCGCAACTCGCACGGCCTAGATGCAATCCAGACGGCGCCGAAGTCAAGAGGACGGCGTCACAAGCATAAGGTGACGCCGTCGCAAGTCTAACGTGGCCAAGACGAAACCCTAATGACGGCGACACGGACGCGTCACAAAACAAAAGGTGACGCCGTCGCATATGTAATATTATATATAGAATCCGAATTTTTCAAGATTGAGGTGTAGTCTTTTGGAGTAAAACCTAAACCGAACCAAGGTGTCTTGTACAAGATTTTAGGGTTCCAAACCCTATCTTACACCAAGATAAGTGTTTTACTTCATTAATACAATTATGTCTTTGATTATTTGTGTGTATGCTTGCATGTTCTCCATGTCCGCTAATTTACTTGTGTGTTTGCTTAGGAATATGAAACTTAATTATTGAATATTGATTGGTTGTCTCTTATCTTAGTTGATTAATGATCTAGTAATGCGATAGGTCATTCGTTGTGTACTTAATGCTTGATTAAATCTTTGTGAACCTTAGAATATAACTCCTTGAGTAGTTGTAAGCTAAACCATCCAAAGAGTGCCTTAGAGTAAGAGTTTATTATCCCTAGTGGGTTTTGTAGACGAGACCCTTTGGTAAGTTCAAAGAGTAGGGATAAACGCATACCCTACAACCTTAGACACACAACGCAACTAAGAATAAGGACGTGACAATTCAACCACCAATAGGAGATAATTAAAGAGTAGTAAAACCTAAGTAAACACATCTTTAAACTATCATACGAGCACACAATAATTAGACATAGACTACATACACCTTAGATTAGATAATTAGATAAGTAGAGTAATCGGTAGAAATACCAACCCCCCAAATCTAAACCCCGAGATTCGTACCTTTCCTAAAAAAAATTAAAAAAAATAAAAAATAATCTTCCTCAACCCCAACCTTATCGTAGTAACTTCTCACTAGCATTCCTATTCCCCTAGAGAACGATATCAATACCCGTGGCTTACCCTAATACTACACTACAACGATTAGGTTCACTGCCTAGGGTGTTGAAAAACTTGCTCGACAAAAAGGAAGTTTCTTTGACCCCGAACGACGCGTGTAGCGTTATCAATAATGTTCACTTTTTTGTACATTTTGTGCCTTTTGTATCTTTTATACCTATTAATAAGCAAACTAAATTTTATGTTACATATATTTTGTGTTTTTTTCAGATTTCTACTAACTATGGCATCACAAAACACAGAGTCAAAGGCCTGTTATGAATTATGGTATCAAGAATGGCTGTAAGTTTGTCCATTTACTTTTTTCTGTTTAATTTTATCTTAAATATATTTTGTTTTGCTGAATTATTTCCAATGTTACACAGAATGTATGAAGACAATCAAGATCTTGGGTTTGATGTTTATCATGGCAGTCGGTTCTTTTTTTATCCCTTAAGTTATTTAGGTGGAGATGTTTTACATTTGAGGTTACCTAGGTTGAGTAGGTTATCGTATTCTCAAATATGTGACAAACTGTTGAAAGAAATTAAGGAGGATATTTGGGCTTGGTTTTTGTCTTCCAAGTACTAGTCTAGAGGAAGGTTGACCCTTGTAGAAGGTGATAATGATGTCAAGAAACTGTATGACATGGCTGAGCTCCATGGTCTAGTTGAGATCTATCTTTGTCATCAGCCACAGGTTCATTTAGTTAGATACTATCACAAGAACCTGTCTTTTGATTCCTCAGACGATGAACTGACATCTAAAATTAAAAGTCACGAAAAGAAAAAAAAAGATGTCCACTGTCTGTCGTTTGAAGAACTAATGGCATGGGAAGAAGAGGAAAACAATTCACCAACCTACCTTAGGACACCTTATGTCAAGCCTTTTGTTGAAGCTAGTTTATTCAGAGGAAAGTCTGAATTTGGTGGTAATAATGACCTTGAATACATTCCTCCTTATTTAAGGACTACAGTCTGACCTTATGTGTCGAATGACTTTGAAGATTCTTGGACACAGAAGTCCACTGTTACCGAGTGTTTGTCAAATGAATGTGGGTTCGAGATTAGTCCGTTAAGAGGTAAGAACCTTTTTAACGACTTTCAGGCTGTTGGTAATCATGACCTTCAGGATCCACAATCTACTAGTTTACTCCCATCTATTCAAACCAGCCCTTTAAAGTGTAAGAGGCTTTTTAATGATATTGATGGCCTTCCTACAGTTGGAAGCTCTACTGTAGTTCAATATGTGTCCAAGAAAAGTCGTTTTGAAACTGGTACCTTGAAATCTAGGAGATTATTTGATGAATTTGAAGCAGTTGGTAGTAATCAATCCGATGATATGAAGGGTGATGAGGCAAGCAGTTTGGTTAATGATCAAGTGATAGTTGAAGGTTCCACAGCTGATCCAAGTAATTCGAAGGTATGATGAAGGATACCATGTGGTAGTTATTTGATCTTCCAGGGTGGTATGTACCCTGTTAAACAATTTGTATTTTTGTTCCTTTCGGGCATGATGACTAGTTAGTGTATGTTACAAACTACACTAACTAGTCATCATGATGAAACAATTTATTTTCGATGCGTGGTGAAGGCTAGTTATTGTATGTTAAAACTACTATGTGATGATGGTTACGCTACCATGTGTATGTTACATTGCAATCACTTTAAATATCTTGATGTCTATTTCGGTCTGTCTTGGTTCTATCAAGACAACCATCTCAATAACAAAACTAAAACAATCATCTTATTTCATTGATAAGATTTTCAACACAACCATTACATTCTCAACCGCTCTGATTATATCATTCATTATTCAACCATTACCTTCATTCAAACAGTACTACTAGAACCACATCCTTCTTCAGTTGCTTTCCTTTCCTTGAGTTTTTCAAAGAATTTTTCCAGATCTTTAATCCATTTTGCCAATGCCTTAACTTTTTCTGGTGTAATGCCATCTTGGTTCTCCTTACCCGTAACATCACCATCTAGCTTTTTACTCTCAGATAAGTCCAAAGCCATTGTGGATTGTTGTATGTGTACTATCAAATTGTCAGCAGCATCCTCTTTCCTGTTTGGCACTTGTTCATAATTACCTTTTCCAGATAAGTTCAAAGCCATTGTGGATTGTTGTATGTGTATTATAGAATTGACTGTGTTTATGCTTATTTTGCTGACTTGTGTTTAGGCGGGAAATTTATTTTGGGGGGAAACTAGATAAGAAAGTGAATTTTTTAGCGAGATAGTCTGAGCGACTTTTTTATAGCGATTTAAGATACACTAAAACCTTATCTTTTAACTATTTTTGGCCACATCCAATTTCTACCTACCAGAACCCTAGCTTTTTTCGTGCAACTGTCAATTTCGTTCAATTATTTTCTCAAAAGGTTCGTGAACCTTTATTGTCATGGTCCCCCTTATCAATATTGATCAGTATTTTATGTTTCAATATTCATATCAAAATTTTGGCCACATTAACTTAACTTTACATGTTTGTAATTGTTTATAAGGTAATCATGGCAATCGAGTTTGTGGTGCGACCAAACATAGCTTTTACCCAGGTTTCTTGAGCTTCCTCAATTTGCTCAACGTGCTTTTAATGAGAATCGTCATTCATATTTAACGGGAATTCAAAGACAACGGAAGAAAGTAAGGATTCTTGCTCGGTTAGGAGGTCCCATTAGGATTGTAGGTAACAAATGGGTAGAATTTGTTCATGAAAACATGTATACGGATGTTCATATGTTACACTTTGTTCAAGAAGGTGATGACTCTTTTTACGTTACTGGCTATGATTCTAATGGGTTGGAAGTTGAGGAATATCTTTGGTGTAGAAAGTCGTCATATAAGGTTTTGAGTTATCGGTGCCATACCCTCATTTTCCACAGGTTATTTATAAGAATTAATTTTTTGTTTACGTTTTTTTAAAATAAGTGTATTTTTTTACTGTATATGTTATAATTGTCAATCATGTAGTTGTTTCAGACATTGCCCGGTAATTGTGTAGATGGTATTGGGTTGCAAGGTACTGTTGTTGTTGTTGATGGAATGGAGTTTAATGTGGATGTTACTTGGGGCTATGAACGAGGTCATGATCCTCGTCCTTTGTATGTTATGGATGATGAGATGTGGTCGACTGCTCTTCAATATTCCGATATTGAATTTGGCGATGTTATTGTTTTTACTAAATTGGAGAACAATAGCTTGAATATAACCGTGTTTGGTTTCAATGGTAGGGCAAAGATACGGGGCCAGTTTCTTGGTGTGACGCAATTGTTTTTTCCACAAAATGATCTTGATAATGAAGATGGAGGTAGGCTTGAAATCTCATAATCATATTCAGTAATTTCATAACATTTATCTTTGTTAGGAATTAGAAATTCCAGGTATTAAAGAGTCGGTCACCTCAAGTATATGTAATCGTTAGAAAGCTCGTAGTCGTAGTTATTTTAAGTTAAGTAACACCGTGGAGGACGGACGGTCTTTACCCACTGTATGCACGATCTGACCCGTTGTGTGGCGTTTATGTAAGACTATAAATACTCTCTACCTCCCAAGGTAGAGTTGGAGCTCATAATAATATTTTTACTTTCTCTCACTAAGTTCCCTAAACCTCTAACTTTCTCTCTAGAATTCCACTTATACGCCCACTTTGTGTTATGGTTTGATGTGTAAGTGAAAACCAATATCTTACAATTGGTATCAAGAGCCATGGTTAGATCATATCTTGCACATCTTTGGATTTCTAGTGGTTTTAGGTGGTTTTGAGTTTGAAAAAGTTTAGTGGTTTGTGCATCATTTGGTTGATTTCTTGTGTTAAAGCTTGGATTTTGTTAGTACTTTTATGTTTAGAATCATCACAAGTGTTTAGGTTTTCATTTGGTAAGCTTGAATCATCTTGGTTGGGTTGTTTTGGATTGAAAAGTGATGTTTGTGATGTTTTCTTGCTAGCGACTTGACCTACGGATTTCTTTCTTGCTAGCGACTTGCTTTACATTTTTGTAGCGAGTTGCAGTTAGTGGAGTTAGCGACTTAGGCCTAGCGACTAACAGTACAAGTAGTGGATGCTCCACTACGGGTAGCGACTTGGTGTTAGCGACTTGGTAAGTAGCGAGTTGCTATTTAGCGACTTGTATCTTAGCGAATTGCTGCCAAAATTTTGCTAGCGACTAGAGGCTTAGCGAGTTGCTATTTAGCGACTTGTCTTTTGTTTAGCGACTTGGGACTTTAGCGACTTGGTGGAATAGCGAATTAGAAGATAGCGACTTGGTACATAATTTTCTAGCGACTTGGGTGATTTCTTTACGGTTTTCTCTTGATTTAGTAAAATCCAGTGAAAGAATCTATTTCCCGGTTTAATCATAGAGTTATAAAATCCCATTTAATTTGTCATCATGTCTACCAACGTTTCTACAATCATCTCCATTGCTGTCGAGGATGTTCAAGCGGTGGTTCGGATACTGTCCACCCATGCTTGACAGAATCGACTATGATTCTTGGGCTCAACGAATCGATTGTCTTGTCTTGGAAAGGAAAATGGTGTCAACATTCTCAAATCCATTGATGAAGGACCGTATCGGGTTGAGACGACTAGAGATGTACTTGATCTTCTGAAGACGGAACTCGATTTACGGAATGGACGGACCAAAGATGTATGATGAGCTTGAGGATAAGGAGAAAAGAGATTTGATGTCGATATCGGGGCTTCTAACATTGTTCTTCAAGGTCTTCCTAAAGACATCTACAAGGCGATCAATCACAACACGAAGCAAAGGCGGTATGGGATAATGTCAAGATGCTTCTCTCGGGTTCTGAATTAACTATGGAAGACAGAGAATCACAACTCTATGACGAATTTGAACACTTCAAGATGAAACCGGATGAGAGTGTCTATGAGTACTATGTGAGATTTCATAAGTCGTGAATGATATGAGGAACATCGAATGACTATGCCTAACATTCATTTGAACTCAAAATTTGTGAACAACATGAATCCCGAATGGCACAAGTTTGTCACCTCGTGAAGCTCACTAAAGGATTGAAGAATACAAACTATGAGCAACTCTATGCCTTCCTTCTACTCAAACACGGAATCACAACCAAAGCCTCACAAGTCATACCCATGGGTAATGGTAATCACAAACTCATTCATGATCCTATGTTCAAACAAGGCGATCTTTGATGCACACGTGGGTAACATCATTAATCAACTAGCTCTTCCGATTAGTCAAAACATGAATTCTCTCCCACAAACCAACAACAACCTCGAGCAGAATCTAACCCACACAATCAAGCTCTTTGTTAAAGATGGGAGGATCGTGGTGCAACCGATTCGGGAAAGACATTATGATCGGGGAAGCGGTGGAGCTGGTAGAGGTTATGTTGGTAATCGAATCGAGGAAGGAATGGTAATCAAGGTCAAGCTAAGCCGATCAAATGTTATAACGTGGTGGTGAGGGACACATTGCAAGGCGCACATCTCCAAAACGTCCACGAATCGCCGATTACTTGAGATAAGATCTTGCTTGTACAAGCTCGGGATAATGGTCTTTGCTTTGGATGAAGAGGAATTGTTGTTTCTTCTTGAGGCAATGCCAAGACCTATGATGCGAGATGTGGATGAGCGACCTATTAGGAGATAGGTCACAATCATCGAATGCCTTTCAAGTCGATTGTGATGCATACGACTCGATGTGGATGATGGACCTCTGCACACACAATTTTATGGCTAGCATTTCTCCAATGGTTTCTCCCAAGGTCTCATCTTCACCAAAAGCTGGCCCATCCAAAGACAAACTCATATCGAGGTATTAAAACTATACAATGATCTTGATGTGCAAAAGATGCATGACAAAGTACTATCAATGAAACTATTGAATCAAATATTGAAAATATGGGTAATATCAATGTTGTCCCATATGATCAATATGTGAAACAAAGTGAAAGTGAAGTTGTACCAAGTGATGCATCTTCTGCGATCAACAATGACTATGTTTTTATGAATACACGCATGTGCCCTCGATGATTACGTAATTTCGAACTAAATGCCTATAAAGAACGTGTTGCTATTTATGAACAACGTGCAAAATTTGAGTTGACCACTCGTGAGCAGGGAAATGGATGACCAAGTGCGTACAATCATTAGAAAAAGTAATTTTAGAAGAAGTATTAAAACAAGAGTTAAATTCCTTGCAAGAAAAGCTTTCTAAAGCGCTAAACAAAAACAAGAACTTCAAGAAAATGTGAAAATGCTTAAGCAAGAATTTAATGCAAAGGAATCAAAACTCTTGAAAGATTTTTCTAATCGAAAACTTTGAAAACAAACTTGAAAACAAGTTGTACATACAAGGGAACACCATTGATTGCTTCACATGATCACTAAGCATAGAGTTCTAAGCGATAAGCATAGTGTTCCCATTATAGATAAACCCAACCACGAGTGCGGAAGATAGCCAAATGTGATCTATGATGGCAATGAGATTCTTAAACCTAGAAAAAACCTAGTTGCGTTGAGTGCAGGAGGAAGATAAGAAATTAGATGTAATCACTAGGGAGAAAATGAATAAGAAACTAAATGATCCTAAATGCAAAGAGAAGAAAGTAATTATCACTCCCCATGACTACAAAAGGAGAATTGAATCTCCTTGAACATGTTTAAGCCTCAAACATCGTTGACTCCCGAACAAGTGTTCGGAAAATGGACTTAGATAAGCGAAAGCGTAAAATATTGTTGAAACAAACCCTCCCTTAGGAAAATGCCTAAAGCACTGTGTATCCTCCCAATACACCAATGCATCTAGTTCCTAGAACGATTGCTACTAAAAGCAAGATCTTAATCGGTCAATATGTTATTCTTCAACTATTTGTTGATTTTGAGAAAACTTGTAAGAAAAGGATCACACCCACTGGGATTATGAAGGGAAAGGGTTTTGAACAAACAAAGAATGCTATTTAAGCGAGGTCATGCCTTTCTTTAAACTTCTAAAAGATCACTTTGAGAGTCTTAAAAGGGATAGAAACCGATATTAAGGGAATGGAAAAGGAATTTGATGCAATGATAGTTGAAGTTAGTGACTATGAGCGAGCACTAAAATATAATGAGATTGAGAGGAAGAACTTGCATACACTAAATGAGAACCCGATTTCGAATGTATTGCTCAAGATGTGTTTTCATCGCTACAAATTGTTCCATTAATGCTTCCCAATTTCATGAATTATCTGTTGCCTCGAAAGTCTCCCATGATCGTGTCATTGAGCTTGAAAAACTAATTACGAACTAAGCGAGAAAATTGAACTGGATGATCACGACAATTTGGTTAAACATTTTCTAAACTAGAAGTTGAGCATTTTAATTTACAACTAAAATATCAACATCTTAAAGAAAATGTCAAAACTTCAAATATCAAGACATCCTCGGATGCTCCGAGTTTGATGCAAGTTTTCAAATTAACAAACGTGATGAATGATTCAAGCTCATTGCAACACGATCGAGAAAGTTGAAAGCCCAAATCTCTCAATTAAAGGGTCAAACGAACAATATGACGGGCTCCCAAATGCCTCCTCCTTTAGATTCTCGAATTCTCAAACATTTCATCTTCAAAACCTAGTAAATGCATTACAAAGGAAAGCGAAAGTTTTCTAGAAGAAAATGAAAGGTTAAACGTCATTTCAATGAGTTATTTGAATCAATAAAGGTCACTCGTAACAAAAATAACGAACAAATAGCTTCATTGCAAAAGGAAATTGAGAATCAAGAGTCGGGTAAAAGGAAAATGCCAATGACCAATGGGGAGAATGGTGTATCAAAGGTTCACTCTTGTAATAAATATGCTTTGTGCGTGAAATATGTCCTCCTCATCTCGGGAACAACAAACTTGTTGCTCAAACATACTTCTCATCCCTTAAGGATTGCCTAGAATGTCTGCGTGAGATTGTTGAAGAGGATAAGTTAGAGAAACCTCATGATAATGCAATTGGACATGCATGCTTATATGCCAAACGATCTCAAGAAATCCTAGAATGCCTGATCACAATATGCCCAAAGTCCTTAGGTGAGAGAGTTAATCCTTTGATTCCATGTTCGATGCCTAATGCCAAGTATGATGTTCATTCGATGCCTAATGTCTTGAATGTAAACCTTAGTGTGCCTTTAAGTAGTTCGATTCCGGATCATCAATGCTAAGAAAGAGAACTCAAGTGTGCCTTCTAGGAGTACAAATCCCAAAGACTTCTAGTTTTAAGAAAGTGAACCTTAGTGTGCTGCATGTAGTTCGAGATCCCATCACATCTAAACAGTGATGCAAAGAGTAGTAAAACCAACTAATGTTCCCATTCCTCTACATGAGTAATCGGTGACATTAAAGGGAGCGGTCAAAGTCTCAAGACAATACAAGGAATGATAGGACCTCGCAAGCTAAGAATGTGCCTTTCGAAAGAGTAGAAGAACAATCTAGGAACTTTAAGTTTGAACCGAATAAAACGAATCGTGTTGATTCTAGCATTAGCCATAGGCGTCTTGTAATTAATTCAATTCGATACTATTTGTAAACCTTGTATTGATGACCGCTTGAATTACATTTCTAATCATGAATGTGGTGTTAATGTTTTGCCTAATGATGTTAATTGTCCGATTAATATTGTTAATGCTAAAATTCATGCTAAGAAGGCTAAAAGGCAAAACGAAGAAAGTTAGTAAACAATGGAAACCCACGGGAAGAACATTTAGTAAGATAGGCTATTATTGGATACCGTTGGTCATAAGACTAATCGACAATGCCCACTAGAAAATGGATGCCTCTTGGTAGAACTATTCCTTAAGAAGTGAGCACACCGTGAGCATGTGGCTAATCTGACACTAATATCGCATCTATTCACAATGATTCCATTGCCTTAATTTTCGATATGAATGCTTCTATTTACGATGTGGGTGTTCCAACCATTGTTACTAACCAAATGGAACCCATTCTTGCATGGGATCCCAATTATCCGATTATCCATTCTTGTGCGTGTTTAACCGCAGATCGTTCAAATCGCTCGTGGTACATGGACTTAGTCGTTCCAAGCATATGGTGGCGACCGGTCATGGCTCATGAACCGTGAGCAAATTCATCGGGACGATTAGATTCGGGAATGATCATTTCGGTGCTATTATGGGTTATGGAGACTATGTTGTTGGAAAAAGTGTTATCTCCGTGGTTTACTATGTAGAAGGTCTTGGTCACAACTTGTTCTCTGCTGGTCAATTCTGCGATTCGATCTAGAAGTAGCCTTGAGAAACATACCGCTTCGCTAGAGAACTTGATGGTAAGGAACTTTAAGAGGTTCACGTGGTTCAAATCTATACACCATCTCTATCGAAGATATGATGAAGTCTTCTCAATTTGCTTTTTGTCAAAGGCCTCTAAAACAAAGTCATGGTTATGGCATCGTCGTCTCAATCACTTGAACTTGGTACCATCAATGATCTCTCCGAAAGGACTTATTTGTAGGTTTACCTAGACTCAAGTATGAAAAGGATCATCTTTGTTCAGCATGTCAATTGGGAAAAAGCAAGAAGTATGCCCATAAACCCAAACCTACTAACTCATCACGAAGTTCTTCATATGATTCATATGGATTTATGTGGACCAATGAGGGTGCGAATATATTTGGGAAGAAATATGTGTTAGTTGTGGTTGATGATTACTCTAGATTCACCGGTCAAGTTCTTAAGGACAAAGGATGAAACTCACGATATCATCATCAAACTCATCAAAGCATTGCAGTTCGACTTAACAAAATAGTCGAATAATCCGAGCAGACAATGGAACCGAGTTTGTCAACAAACAACTCGGTGAATTTTATGAAAGCGTTGGAATCATCCATCAAAGAAGTGTTCCACGAACTCCTCAGCGAGCGGTGTAGTTGAAAGACGAAATCGAACTCTTGTAGAAGCCGCTAGAACAATGCCGATTTACTCAAAGGTTCCAATGTTTCTCCGGGTGAAGCTATTGCCACGCATGTCGCACACAAAAGCGTTCCTCGATTCACACTTGCTCATGGAAAACTCCATATGAACTTGTCCACAATGAAAACCTAATCTCTTTCCTTTGTGTATTTGGTGCATTGTGTTATCCAACTAATGAGGACAAGACTTAGGCAAACTTAGAGCTAAAGGACATTGGAGTATTTGTAGGGTATGCACCAAACAAAAGGGATACCGAATCGACAACAAAAGAACCCGAAATATCATGGAAACAATTCACGTTACGTTTGATGAGTCGTCCGGTCAAATGGCTCTGGATAATCCGATTCGGGACCCGCTCTTCAAAGCATCCCATTGGTTCATCCTTGTACCTTTTTCTTCTCCAAAGAACTCCATATGTACCTCTATCGAAGATGATTTAAAGAAATTGTTTGATCCTATGTTTGATGAACTTTATGATCCAAGTACTAATGAGGTGTTGATTCCTACAACAGAGGTCGCTCATATTCCCGTGAATGAAGTCAATCCTCGCCTTAATATCTTTAAGTCACGGCGCCTCTCACTGATCCTTCGCCTCATCAACAAATCATCATTCTTCAAATGTACATCATGGAACTGTTTCGCATCAATGATGAAGTTAATCCCTTTGCTACTCCACAAGATGCTCCATTTGAAAACATATTTGCTCTCGAATCATCATCGAACCATCTTCTTCGTGAGACATCGACTCTGCTACCTCGGTCCCTCAACAACCGCCACATGAACACCTTAGAAAATGGACTCACGATCATCAACTAGACAACATCATTGGAAATCCTCTCGTCCTGTATCAACACGGAAACAACTTGCAACCGATGCCTTATGGTGCTTCTTCAACTCCGTACTATCTAAGATCGAACCAAAAGATGTTAAAACCACCATGAATGAAGATAGTGGTTCAATGCCATGCAAGATGAAATTCGTGAGTTTGATCGACTTGATGTATGGGAGTTAGTACCGCTCGCATCGTGCTATGATTATTGCTCTTAAATGGATCTTCAAAGTGAAACTTGATGAGCATGGTGATGTGTTGAAGAACAAGGCTCGATTAGTTGCTAAAGGATGCCGTCAAGAGGAGGGTATTGACTTTGAAGAATCTTTTGCTCCGCTTGCTCGAATCGAGGCAATCGTAATCTTTTGGCTAATCTTGCTAGTAAGAACATGGTAGTCTATCGATGGATGTGAAGACGGCATTTCGAACAGAGACCTTAAAGAAGTCGCTCACGCCAACCAACCTGAAGGATTTGTAAATCAAGAGCATCCTACTCACGCTTATCGTTTGAAGAAGGCTCTTTACGGTTTAAAGCAAGCTCCAAGGGCATGGTATGATCTGTTGTCAAAGTTTCTTCTATCTACCGGATTTAGCAAAGGAGCAGTTGATCCAACATTGTTCACCGTGAAGTCGAGCAAACATTTAATTCATGTTCAAATTTATGTTGATGATATTATTTTGCCTCGGCAGACCCAATGGAATGTGATCGTTTTCAAATGAAATGAGTTCAAAATTTCAAATGTCAATGATGGGACAAATGTCATTTTCTTGGGATTACAAATTTCGCAAAGTCCCGGAGGCATTTTCATAAATCAATCTAAATATGCAACCGAGATCTTAAAGAAATTTGAATTTGATTCAAGTGACCTGTTGACACTCCCATGATTGATCGAACCAAACTAGATGAGGACCACTCGTGGATCATGATTGACCAAACAAAATATCGTAGTATGATTGGATCCACGATGTACCTCACGGCTAGTAGACCGGACATCTTGTTCATTGCTTGCATGTGTGCTAGATACCGTGCTAAGCCTACTAAAAAGCACCTTTAAGCGGTTAAACGGGTCTTCGGTATTCCAAGGAACCATCAATATGGGTCTCTGGTACCCCAAGGACACCGGTATGTCACTAACGACCTATGCAGATGCGGATCATGCAGGTGTCAAGATACTCGTCAAGTACATCCGAGGTGCTCGGTTTTGGGTGATAAGCTTGTGAGTGGTCTTCAAAGAAGCAAATGAGTACTTCTATTTCCTCTACAGAGGTGAATACATAGCCATGTCATCTTGTTGTGCTCAAATTTTATGGATGAGATCTCAATTATCGACTATGGCTTTGAATTCAACAAAATCCCTCTGCATTGTGATAATAAAAGTGCTATTGCTCTCTCATGCAACAACGTTCAACACTCAAGAGCAAAGCATATCGACATTCGACATCATTTCATCGGGGAACAAGTGGAAAAGGTGTGGTGGAACTCTATTTTGTGAGGTCCGAATACCGGTTAGCGACATCTTCACCAAAGCTCTTCCAAGAGAACGTTTTGAGTTCATACTTCACGACTAGGCTTGAAAAGCCTTCAACCCGAACACTCAAACGCCTTCGAGGAGGAAGACAAGGAGTAAAGGTCTATGCTCATCTATCTCTTGTAAATATCTCTTCAAAAGCAAATAGAAAATTATAAAACTTTCAAAATCCATAAAATTGAAAAATCTTGAAAATTCCAAAATATTGTCTTTTTGTCATGTTTTCCTCGATTCGATAATATCTACGGTCTTTGAGATGTCATTCAAAGAATGACACGGGACTTTAGATGTTGTTCGAATGTTTAAAAAAAAATCAAAAAATTTAAAAAAAAAATGAGAGAAAGTAAAACAATGGTTTATTGTCATTTTAGGCAGTAACCCGTTTTTCAAAGAAAGAACAGAGCCATACTTTATCATGTTTTCAAAATTCCATACTCTGATTCTATAAACCTTTATCTGATGAAAACTAACTATGTTGAAAAATAACTCGGACTCTATTTTTGATAATCATCTGGACTTATTTGTCAATACATCAATCTCTCAATCAACAACCTATGTCATTGATTGAGGGGGAGAATGATTTCTATTAAATTAAAAAGTTATTTGGCATTAAATTGTTTTCAAAAGATATACATGCATGTTTTATCAATGGAGTTTAAAGTCTTAAAAACCGATCCTTATCAGTTAAAACACTTTCATAATCAAGTCACAATTCTCCTTAAAAGCTTTCAAAATCAATTTAAATATATAAGAGATCACAAATCTCAAATGATTTGATAATTGTGATTGGGGAGAATGTGATTTAAATTGGATTTAAACCGATAATTGGTAAATGGTTTATAAGGATGTACATGCTTTCCTTCCCACATGTGACAAACGATTTCAAATTTTCCATGCACATGTTGAGGAGGAGCATCTATCTTAAACCTATGATGTATAACGCGATCACTTATCTCATCGTCAGGTTCCTCTAGTATGTGCAAAACTCTTTTCAAATCTCGAGGCACATACCGAGGGGAGCAAACCTATGAAAACCTCATCCTTCCCAAAAATGCTTTATCTACTTGTCTTGATTAGGAAGTGATGTTGATATCTTTAGAAAATGGTAATCAAAGAAGTTAATTCTTTCTCTTGCCTCCAAGTGCAAAACGATTTCAAATATTTAATGCACATGTTGAGGGGAGTTCTCGTTCTAAAAATATCAAAACAATTCGTGTACAAAATGATTTGATATTATATCACAAGTATCCGGATTGATTTTCAAATGGTTTTCAATTGGTTCAAATGGCGGATGAACAATACCAAATAGACCGACCAACTTTACTTTATGTACGGTGATATAAGGATGATAAGGTTAGGTATGTGTTCCCATGATCCGCCGAACCGGAAGGATCTACCGAGGACTATCCACTAGTAAGTGTAGAGTTCTTAGGTATGATGTTAAAAGGAGAAAAATGAGATATGGGAAGAGTGCGGATGAGACCGAGCTAAAGCTGGAATAAACCCAAGAAGGTTCTTGCTATGAAGTCTCGGTAAGCATCAAGGGGTTGAAGAATTAAAAGGAATTGAATGAGAAAAGGGTGAAAACAAATAGCCCTCCATATATTCAACCTTAGGGCGTAAACCGGGTTCAATTCATATGCTCGATGGTAACATCGGTATTGAAGACAAGACGTCATGGACCCAAAGGACGATCGCACTTCAACTTTCCAAACCACTCAAGTTCCTCTTAAAAGGACTTGTTTCATTCTCACGGGAACCAACATTATCTATCGACTTTCTCTTAGAGATTGTTGATATTGAAGAAGGAGACCTCTCCCTAGTCTCCCAAGACAGAACCAAATATGCACATATTGAGTCTAGAGCCACGAGATCATCAATAAATCTCATTAGGACACTTTCAATGAAGACTCTTTGTTTCACACAATGTGGAAAGAGAGATTATATCTTGAGTCCTATGCATTATCCTTGTGGTATTGCCAGAACATCTGAGTGATGTGTATACATATTCACAATGAAGATGGAAAGCCTTCTGGAGCCAACATCAAACAAGCTCCTAGTAGGTGGCATGTGAGATTTATTATATAGATCAACCATGTGACAACTGAACAGAAACAATGGGGCAATTCAATCTCTTGAATCAATCCTAGTTCAGATTATGGATTGACAGATACCTTTGAAAAACCGGTCTTTGTGCTTAAAATCTTTTCTTTTGCAAATCGACCGTATACGGACATTTCAAATCAAAAGGTGTTTTATGATTGATAATTGATGTTCATTAAAACCTTCGTTGTATTGCAAAAACAATTTCTATTGAGCAATACACGATTGTTTTTCAAATCACTTTTCATCAATCAGTGAATTTCTATTCGTTGGTTCACTCACTCCGTGTTGTCTTCTTTGAGATGTTCCGGTTTGAGAACAAGCTAGAGCATTGCGAAACCCCGTCAAGGAAATTCTTGAATTATACCGATCACAGCAAGACTTGTACCGATCAACGGGAACCGTGGGCGTGTACCTCAATTTAACGAAGTGATCAAAGACACTTTCGTGCGATTTATTGCTAATCTGTTGTATGCGAGATACACCCGACGTTTGTAGGCGATAAAAAGCGATCAATCCATAGCCGCATGCTCACTTAACACATTCATCTCAAAAGAAATCATGATTAGTGCATCAATGACTCGATATTTTCACTCCATGCTTACGCACTGCTGCGCCAATATCATGAATCAACGAAGCTTCCGCTACTCGATGAGAAGATATCATGATCCGAATGTGAGCATGTCGGTCCGAAAGTCACAACGTCACATAATACCAACACCACAATGGATGTCTCGGAGATTTTTGTTGGTGATGATCTCAAAAGTCGGCATAATGTTATTATCACGTGGATCAAGTAAAGACCTCCACCTAGAGTAACCAAACATGCAATGAGAAGAATCAATGACTACGAGCTTGAGCAAAGTACTACATCAAGAATGCAAGAACAATTGTTAATGACATATCTGTTTGGATTCAATGTAATTTTAGTATATGTTTGAGGTGACCTCCTTATGGGAGATTGTTAGAATTAGAAATTCCGGTATTAAAGAGTCGCTCACCTCAAGTATATGTAATCGTTAGAAAGCTCGTAGTCGTAGTTATTTTAAGTTAAGTAGTATTTAGTTAAGTAACACCGTGGAGGACTGACGGTCTTTACCCACTGTATGCCCGATCCACAGCCCGTTGTGTGGCGTTTTATATAAGACTATAAATACTCTCTACCTCCCGAGGTAGAGAGTTGGAGCTCATAATAATATTTTTCACTTTCTCTCACTAAGTTCCCTAAACCTCTAACTTTCTCTCTCTAGAATTCCACTTATACGCCCACTTTGTGTTATGGTTTGATGTGTAAGTGAAAACCAATATCTTAAAATCTTTAAGATTCATTTTGATATTTTTGAAACAGGTGATGAGCGAATGCAACACATTTGCCAATGGTTTGGTCACCTTGATCATTTTGGTGAGCGAACTGATGTCTTTTACAGAAGGTCTACTGAAATTCTTCCGTTATGTAATCTTGTAAGTTTGTGTTTTGTGTATACTTTTTTGTCTATGCATTTATATAATTTTATATAATTTTAGCAATTGTTAAACACCAGGACATTCCAGACCATTTTCTTCACAATCATCCTATGCATTTTTATCAAAATGCACTTTTTAGGAATGAGGAAGTCGAATACATGATGCAAATTCAGATTGACTATGATAGAGACAATCCATACCGGGTGAATCATGTGAATGCATTAGGTGACTGGACCTACTTTTTTGAAGATTGTGAGTTTGAGCATGGAAAGATGATAAGGTTTAAGTTCATGTATGTAGATTGTTATGATGGTTTGATGTATCCTGTTTTCCATATTTGTTAGGAAATCGGATACGTTTCTTGCATGACATTTTAACTTTTATTTCTTTATTTATCTTTTTAGGGTTACATTAACAAACTTTCAGTGGTGGGTGTGTATATACTTGTATTCGATTGGACTGTTTAGACTGTTACAAATTTTAACAGTTTATGGTAAGTACTTTTCAACATGGCCACTTTATGCGCGTATAACGGTTAGGCGGTCAACCCCTTTATACGTAAGGAGTTTCATTAACAACACAAAAAAAACATTTCACTAAATTTTTTCACAGATATACTTTCAACACAACCATTATGTTGTAATCCTTCATATTAGTGCATAATATCACTATTTTCCGCCTAGGTTTGGTTGATGTAATCATGTTTAACAGATTGGAGTGTGGTTAGTGTATCCACTGCTAGTACATTTCAAACCACTGCTAGAGTTGATGAAACCACTGCCAGAAGAATGAATCCAATGCTTGAAGAAACCATCGCTAGTAGTGTTGTGTAACCACTGTTAGCATATTGTAATCACTGCTAAGCGACTTTTTAGGTGTGAAAAAAAGGCCTGAAACTGAATAAGCGACTTTTTTAGGTAAATAATAAAGCAATTTTTTTATCGACAACTGTAAAGTACTATCACATAAACCAAAATATTCTTAGCGACTTTTTAAAAGCGCCTTTTTTCAATTTAGCGATTTATGATAAACGAATACTTTATCTTTTATCTTTTTGTGCCCACATTCACTTCCTCCGACCAGAACCCTAGCTGCTTAATAATCTAATTCAACTGTCGTTTTCGTTCAATTATTAAAATTGAATTATGCGAAAGGTTCATGATACTTTATTGTCATGGTCCCCCATATCAATTTTGTCTCTATTTAATGTTTCAATATTCGTACCTAATTAGGGTTTACATTTAAAATTATATATATATTTTTAAAGTATTATATTTTACGTGTTCTGTAACAGGATGGCACCTAGTTGGACTTGGATCCTCGTTACTGTTTGACGCTCATGTTTTGGGCGAGTTTTATTTCCAACCACCGAGGTATGAAAATGGGGTGTTTTTATTGAGTGTGTCCAAGGATAGGAAGGTGGACTATAATAGTATGTGCCAAGATCTTATAGAACATACCGAGCTAAATTTCCATTCGTTGTTTTTTCATTGACCACAATGTCAATTAGAGGTAGGCTTGAAACTAATAGGCTGTGATAGGGATGTGGCCGCCATGTACGACCTTTGGCGATCGATATGGGAAGTTAATGATGTATATGGCACATAATCCCCAAAACTTATTTGATTTTATTATCAAAATCTCAACTTTTATGATTCTAAAGATGATTATACAACCAAATTGATTATACATGGTACAAGATTAAAAGATGCAAGCAATATGACATATGATGAGCTTATTGCTTGAAATTTGAAGAAGAAGCAAGCAACCTTATTGATGTTGATGTCGATATGTCTATTAGCCATAGGGATGTAGTTGCTAAGCCTAAGGTTAAGCTTAAGTTGGTTTTCATTGAAGAGCAAGATAAAGCCTTTGCAGCAATCGATAAAAAATTAAGGTGGTGCAAAAAAAAAAAAAAAAAAAAAAAAAAAAAAACATATTTACGAAGTAGTTAGATGCTACTTTGTGACACATAAATCTAATAAACCAGGCGATATATGTGTCACAAAGTAGCATTTAATGAGCCAAGAATATCGCCATTTTTTTGTTTTTTTATAGCGTACACTTCTATTTTACAGTGCGTCAAAGTTACCAATTAATTCATATCACACTTACCATGTGACACGATCCATATCGATTATACATTTTTTGATGATGTAGGTTATGTTTTCAACACTACGTTACAAGCCAGCATATAAAGGGAGCAGCTTATAACACAAGTATGTTCCCACAAAAGTACCTAGACAAACATAAATAAGTAAGTGCATATATTAAAATATCCAACAAAATTAACCTTAATAGGTTTATAAAACATCCATAAGCATAAACATAAACTTTATACATTCCTAACCATATATTAAACTCAAAAGACATATGAAAAACACCAGAAGAAACCATTTCAGTACACCATAGACTTGAGCTTCTCAATGAATGACATAAGCTCCCTTGCTCGCTTCTGCTTGTTCACAACCTTCACCAACATGTTTGCAATGTCTGCCAAATCCTCATTTTGAAAAATATTCAACTGTGAAATACTTTTCACACCTGAATCAAAGGGATACAAAAGCTCCAACTCTGCAATCACGAAAATCCCTCTCAGCAACACGAGATCTAATATCTTGGGCTTTTTAGTTAATTCGCTCATCCACCCTAATGACAAGTAACCTCCTCCGAAACTTCTCCACCATCATGTCTCTAACGAGACTAGAACCAGTGACAACACTAACTCCTCGAGAAAGGCATTTTTGTAGTTAAATCTGCTTCGTCCATCATTTTCTTCTTTTGTTATTTTTTTTTTACCAAAAAAACTGTTAGAATTTTCCTTTGGTTTATGTGTGTTTTTATATGAGTTATAAGCTCTTTTGATTTGATAGCCACACATAGTAATTATGGCCTTTTGACTTATAAGCCATTTTGATTTGATAGCCAACTTGAACCAAAATAAGTATAGTAGACTACTTGATGAATTTGTTTACTTGAGGAAATGTTGAACCTTTTTCTTTCTTTAATTTGACAGTTTCCATGCCTCAAGAATCGTGACATTAGAGACGGGTTTAAACATATTGCAAACGTGCATGGACTCGAGAATAGTTGTATAGCTAAATTGTATATTCGACAATTGTATTTAGGTGCCCTAAATTTATATGTCTTTATTTAGTTCCCTTTATTTTAAATTGTTAAGCGACTATTTTACCTAGTTTTTTAAACAACTTTTTTTAAGCGATATTTTTTAAGCAATAAACTTAGTCGTAATTCAAAACATTTTGAGCATGTATATCACCCAAGTATCTAGAAGAAAGTATGGTCTTTATATACAATAAGACATGTTTGGTAAAAATATATATATATATATATATATATATATACAATAAGACATGTGTTTAATAGTACTATCATGTAAACCGATATATTACGAGCGACATTTTAAAAGCGCGTTTTTCTTCTTACCGATTTATGGCCACTATTACACGAACCCCGACAAGAAATCTAGCACGTTATAATTCTAAATTTAGTTACAAGTCAAATGCAAATCTTTTTGTTTACTCTGACACACAACAATAGGAAAAGTTTAAAGTATTATCACACAAACCAATGCATCATGTAAAGTACTTTCACATAAACCGATGTATTCCGAGCGACCTTTTAAATGCGCCATTTTCATCTTAACGATATATGGAAGCTAAACCCTTTAACCCAACCAAAACTCTACCTAATTTCAATTCTAAATTTAGTTACAAGTCAAATGCAGGCTTCACAAACTCAAAGGACCATTGACTCAAGATGTTCAATGAAGGATAACAAAAAAGAAACGCGAGCACGCCTTTCTAAGATGGAGGTCTGCTTCCTTCCAATCTCAGCCCTATCTTCAATTTGCATCCTTCTCATGTCTTTGATAAATGCAATGACGAGTTAGTTGGACCAACAACCAACAACTCTCCAATAAGCACATCCCTACGTTATATACGAGCGGTTAGCTCGTCAATCTTCTCTTGCGATCTAATTCATCCCGAATAGTATCCCTAACTTCTCCCAATATTCCACAATCATCATAGACTTGACAAATCGAGAGTTTCTTTATCGGCATAGTTGATCCAAGAGGGAAGACGGGGTTGGCCATTGTTGTTATTGGTTGAGATAAGTTTTTTTTAGAGAGGATTAAAAATAGAGAGTGGAAATATAGAGTGTTAAGCACAAAATGTGTTAGTAGTTGTGATAGGAGTTGTTAGAGCGGATTAAATAGAGTGGAATTATAGAGTGTTAAGCAGAAAATGTGTATTGTCATTTAGTAGTTTTAAAATAGAAGTTTAAAATGTATATTGTTTAGAAGTTATCCTCATTTTTTTTTAAACATGATGGATGTTTCTCATATATGTTTTGACTGTTCATTTCTGCATGGGAAAATGTGTTCATATATATTGTTGGATTTGGAGGACATATTTATGAAAAAGGATAAATATTAAGGTTGCGTTTAGTTGGAGTAAAATTCCTTGTTTTTCTATGTCTAGTTTTGTAAAATTTAGATGGGATATTTATCTACACAAAACACTTGAAAACATAAAAATGCGTTCAATTGATATTTGTATTTTCTATTTTGAAGAAGAAGAAGGAGGGTTGGGAGTTTTCCATCAAGCTTGTTTTTATTTATTTATTTTTTTTCTTTATATATATATATATATATATATATATATATATATATATATATATATATATATATATATATATATATATATATATATATATATATATATATATATATTTATTTTAAAAAAAAAAATAATATTTTTTTTCCGCTTTTGTTTTGTCACAACAACACAAATTCACTGTACATAATTTCATATATATCCATCAATCGATAACATAAAATGTGTTTCCAAAATCACCAATGGTCCGAAACTATACATAAGCTACGTACACGCAAATGTTCCAAAACTATACGTATAATCCATTTATCGGTAATCCTAACCATGTTATTCTCTACAAACATATCGTAACACATAAGGCGCAAACTCGTGTTACCCAGGCGGTTTTGTCAGTTGACTTCCGATATCTTCTGCTTCTTTCTTCGAGTTTGACCAAAGCTTAACCTGCGTATTTTAAATAGCTTAGGGTTTTAGGTAATGAGAACTATCCAAGCATCGGGTATCAAAAAGACCCTTTAAACCATTAAGGTTGAGTTGGTCATTTTAACAATTAAGGTAGGAGGGTAGGATGGTGGATTTTGGGATATAAACCAAGTTCTTGGCAGGGTGTTGGGGTCCAACCCCTTTCATGTGTAATAGCACTTTAACTAGGTTAATGAGATCATGTTGTGTTCATATGCTTGTGATACAAAAGATTTGATTGTGTTTGCATACGACTATTTGAACAGTGTCTATATGGTTGAGGGTTCCTGAAAACAAAGGAATGATGTTAGTGTGTCTACTTAAAGTGATATTATACCATTGTCCGACACCATTTCCTTATCCTTTTTACAATGATCACCCCAAAAACTCACCAACAATTCTCTCCTATATTATGAACCAACAAAATTGAAGTTTGCGTCGATGACACGTGGCTTCTTTGATGGTTCACGCGACAGGTGCGGTTTCTTGGTCCAGTAGATACGGAAAGTGTACAACACATTTCTTGTTACGGTTTGTTATGGTTACCTGATGATGAGAGTTGAATCTTGAAGGGTAGAAAGGTGGTGCAAAGTGGTTTAGCCATGCGTAGAGAGTTCATAACTGTGTTTGTGTGTTTTAGTGTGTGTTTTTTGTTGAGAAAGTCCATGTTTCTGTGTGACAAAGAGATGTCAGAGATTATAAGAAATCGATGACAGGGTTTGTAATGATAGTGATGGCGAGTGAAGTGGAGTTAATGAGGCACCCGCACAAACCCTTTCATATCTCTCGCCACCATTATATATCTATCATTACCAACCCTTTCATCTCTCTTGTTATCATCTCTGATCTCTCTCTGTCACACAGAAACATGGACCTTCTCACCAAAAAACACACACTAAAAACATACACTCAGTTAAACAATCTCAAAGCAAGCTAAACCCTTTTGCACCACCTTTCTACACTTCATGATTCAACCCTCATCATCAGGTAACAATAACATACCGTAGCAAGAAATGGCTTTACACTTTCCGGTATCTACCGGACCAAGAAACCGTGTACCTCCTCGTCGTAAACCATCAGAGAAGCCACGTGTCATGGCCTTTTGACTTCAATTTTGTTGTTTGATAATATAGGAGAGAATTGTTGGTGAGTTTTTGGGAAGATCATTGTAAAAAGGAGAATGAAATGGTGTTGGGCAATGGTATAATAGCACTTTAAGTATACAAACTAACAACATTCTTTTGTTTTCAGGAACCCTCAACCATAGACACACTGTTCAAATAGTCGTCCGCAAACACGATCAAATCTTTTGTATCACAAGCAGATGAACACAACATGATCTCATTAACCTAGTTAAAGTGTTATTAGACATGAAAGGGTTGGACCCCAACACCCTGCCAGGAACTTGGTTTATGTCCCAAAATCCACCATCCTACCCTCCTACCCTAATTGTTAAAATGACCAACTCAACCTTAATGGTTTAAAGGGTTTTTTTGATACACGATGCTTGGATAGTTCTCATTACCTAAAACCCTAAGCTATTTAAAATACGCAACGACATATCTTACCTTTTGGCCTCGACTGTGGTAGCGGCTTGGCCTCGGATTGGCACCCGTGATACCTAATCAATTTCAACAAGTATAAAAGAAAAGCATATATTCCTACAACTAATCAATTGCATATAATATACTTTGCTCAAGATAAGATCGAAACCGATATCAATGTTATTGAAGGTTTAATGAAGTTTTTTTATTAACAATATGAAAGTTATTATAATCACTTACAAACCACAATACCTAATAAACAAGAGATACCCAGTTAAGATTACAACTATATAACAAAAACCCATGAAGATTTTTACAGTCAGTCAAGAGTATTTATAAAAGTTAATAAACGATACCCGCGCGGTGATGTAGTGGTGGTGGAGGCGGCGCTATGATGTGGTGGTGGTGCAGTGATGAAGATGAAGGAGGTGAGGTGAAAGCAGTTGAGGTTAATAATTGGGGTATGTGTGATATGGGTAGTATGTGAGTTATAGGTTCTTAAATAGAAGTTAAGATGGAATCAGAAAATTAATATGGGGAAGGTATAAGTTGTTGAGAAGTAAATTAAGTGGTTGACTTTGGTATTCATTAAAAGGGGCAAGTTGGTGTGACGGTCTTGTAATGTTTGATTTTCGGCTCAAATACGAGTAGGGTTGTCATTGCCGAATAAACTTATAAGTTAACAAAGAAAAAGTACCAAATCATTCACATACTTTTGTTAGGAAATGTTTGGTTATTTCACACCTTGCACTCTAACATTAATATATCATAGATTAGATATATCGTGACCATTTTTGCAAGATGTAGAGTTAGATCGTGATGACATATATACTGAAATTAGTTGGGCTTTTATTATAACGGTGGGTGCGATGTAATAATACCTATTTTAGGAAAAACTTATATTGGTAATCACGATTCAGAGTGTTATACATCTCAATGCCAATTTTAGGATATATGTTTAGTAAGAACTTTGAATTAGAAAACGAGACACGTATATTACAACTTCGTTTAAAAACTCGTAAGTCGTAAGTATAATGACGATTTGTTGTAAATGTACCCACACGTGATTTTCATTCCTCCTTGGAGTTGACCTGATAATGTATACTTGGGGGGCTGTTTTGTAAATTTGATGTATCCACTGCTAGCGTCTATCAAACCCCTGCTAGTGGTTTTAAATCCACTTCTAGCAGGCACCTGTTAATGTATCACTTGAGGGGTTGTTTTGTAAATTTGATGTATCCACTGCTATCGTCTATCAAACCACTGCTAGTGGTTTTCAATCCACTGCTAGTGGTTTTCCTGATAATGTATACTTTGGGGGCTGTTTTGTAAATTTGATGTATCCACTGCTAGAGTCTATCAAACCACTGCTAGTGGTTTGAAATCCACTGCTAGCAGGTTCCTGGTAATGGATACTTCAAGGGGCTGTTTTGTAAATTTGGTGCAAACGTATTTTTTCCCCCAAATCACTGCCAGTTGAAGTAATTGATCTTCAAATCACTTCCAATTGACGCTCAACATAAACCCTAACCACTCCAAACTGCTAATTTCACAATCCCACATCATATTCCATAACAACTCACAATGCCGTCGCAGTATTCCAACACCCATAACCTAGTTGCTTACTTAATCAAAAATAATCAATCAGATGGTTTTCATGGCATGATTGATTTTATCAACCTGAGAAAATTCGGTTTGCATTAAGCTGTAGCACCCACAATTCTTAAAGACTATATACATGATTTTTGGGGTAAAGTCGAGATACAGAGGCGAGATGGATTAGAGGTGTTTAGGGCTGTGGTGGATGATAATGAGATTTTGGTGGATGAGGCGGTCATTAGAGGTACTTTGATGTTCGATGAGGCTAATGGACTAGTTAATCTTTTCGATAATGATATATTTCAAGGTTTAGAAATGTTAGGTTATACAAGAAGGGAGACATGGTAAAATTTTTGAAATGTATGTTTTCTTCCCAATGGAAGTTTTAATTCACACCTGTCGATGTGTCTCGAGTAATAAGACCATCGGGTTTAATGAATTTCCTCCAAAATTGCAATCGCTTTAATTTGTCTATCCGAAGGAGGAATTCAATTGGTCTAGCATGATTTTGAAGGGTTTGTACGAATATTAGGAAGAAAGGTAAATATTACTTGTATCCTAGGTTTGTTCAACTTATTGTGGATAGCCAAATAGCAGAACCTGTTGAACATAATACAAAGTATGAGGTGCATTATATGCTTCCTAAGGTTTTTGCTTATATGAGACACCAAAATCCTAATTTAACAATCCCAATTGTTCCATTGTTCCCTCATATGATTAATTTACCTGTCATTCGTGAGTTTGATGATGTAAATAAACCCCAATTGACTGAACCTGAACCCACTGCCACCTTAGTTGCACCCACTGCTAGTACAAGTTGTTAATACAAATAACCCGTAAAAACGTTTATTTATATTTTACGATCTTCTAATGTTTTGTCGATAACAAACGTAAAATCATTTTAACGAAATAAATAAAATACGTAAATGGTTTGAACTAATAGTTTCTAACATATTCACATTTTCACATAAAACACTAAAACAAGTATAAGTGATTTTATGATTTAATATTACATATGTTCAACAACTAGTGTTTACATATTTGGGTAAAATATACACATAACTAGTATGTAGTATATTGGGTAATATAAATGGGTAGAAACTTAAGTATTTGACCCATTGACCAAATACATTGAATGTAGTTGGGTAAAAACAAGTATATACTAAATGGGTAAAAACTAGCAAATGGTATTGACCCATAACCCATGGTTTTATATTTACCACTTGACCAAGTTCATTGTATACTAGCAAATGGTATTGACCCATAACCCATGGTTTTATATTTACCACTTGACCAAGTTCATTGTATACTAGCAAATGGTATTGACCCATAACCCATGGTTTTATATATACCACTTGACCAAGTTCATTGTATCTTTAAGATACATTGTATCTAGAAAGAAAACCATGGATCAACCCATAACCCATGACCCATAACCAAAAATACCCATGGGCAAAGAGGCGTTCCACGGATCCCTAGCTTTGTGCTAGCGGATCCCAAGTGGAAGGATCCGTGGGATCCGGGAAACAAGAGAGAATTTTCTCTATAAATAGAGAGCCATTTCTTCCTTTCTATTCATCCCTTTACACATACTTCCCCAAGTATTCTAACCCTCTAACCTCATATCCAAGAGATCTATGTAGTCTTTGTCTTTTGTTTTGTGTGATCTTCTAGGTTCCTTTTAAAGGAAAGATCACCACTTGAAGACGCAAGCTCAAGTCCATGAGTTGCCATGCTTCGTCATCTTCAAGACAACGAAGGTTCTCTTGTCGATAGATCTACCTTTCTCCATAGATGTTGGGTTGAAGGCATTAGTGAAGAATGCCGAAAGTGTCAAGATGAAAGCATTAGTGAAAGGTGCTCATCATCCGTGTCAAAGCATTAGTGAAGAATGCTAAAGGTGTCAAGACGAATGTGTTAGGATCCAATATTTATGTTGTTAGATGATTCGGGTGGTCTAGGATTGTGATTAAACAAGAAAGCCATTTATTTTAGAGAGATAAAGAGAGTTGAGAGGAGGTTCTTGAAAGAGAGTTGCTTAAACAAATGTAAGGTTAGATTCAAAGAAGCCACACCCCTTCCATGGATGGAAGGGGTATTTATACTTACAAACAATACGTCCTCCTATCGGACTGTGGATCAGGCATACATTGGGTAAAGACCCGTCCTTCCTCCACGGTGTTGCACTAAACTAAACTATGCTACAAACTAACTAATTAACTACTAAATAATGTAAATAACGACACGTCTATGAGCTAACATATGCTAGACCATAATTGGGGTGACCGACACTTTAACATGGAATTTCCAATTCCTAACAATCTCCCCCTAAGGGAGGTCACCCCATGAAATACATTTTGCATCCTAGCATTCTTTCTTTGACTTCGTTCTTGAGCTCGTAGACTTGAATTCTTCATTTCTGCAATCTTTGTGCTTAAGTAGCGATTCTTTAAAGTCCGCGTTGATTTGTACTTTCAGTGGAGGCCTTTAACTGATCCACATCATTGATGATCTTCGAGCTTTCATTGAGATCATCAGCCACAGTAAATCTCTGGATCACCCTTTATTGTGTTGCCATCATGTGATGTTGTGACTTTTGGACCGACATGCTCACACTTTTGAATCATGACATCTTTCCATCGAGTAGTGGAAGCCTTTCGGTTCATGATATTTGCGCAGATGAAGCGAAGCATAGTATGAAATATCGAGCCGTGTTATGTAGATATGCACCACCACGAATTCTTCAATTTAAGTGTGGATCTTTGTGAGCATGCGGCTTTGGATTGACCCTCAATTCGATCACCGCAACCGTCCAAATGTACCGCAAACAACGATTAACAATAAAACATACGAACGTGTCTTTGAACACTTTCGTTGAATTGAGGTACACGCCCACGGTTCCCCGTTGATCGGTACAAGCATCGCTGTGATCGTACAATTCGAAGAATCTCCTTGATAGGGTTTCGCAATTGTTCTAGTTGTTCTCAAACCGAACGTCTCAAAGAAGACAACACGGAGTGAGTGAACCAATAATTGAGATTCACCGATTGATGAAAATGATTTGAAAACAATCGTGTATTTCTTGAAGAAAGAGTTTTGCAATACAACGATGGTTTTATGAGAAAGATCAATTTTTCAATCAAAATACTTTTTGTATTAGAGAATGAGTACACATTTGACGTGCTAGCGAAAAGAAGAGATTCGCACATCGAACGGTTTTTCTAAAAGCATTTTTCAATTAGAGATACTTTTTAAATTTGAAATGAATACACATTCGATGTGCTAGAGAAAAGAAGGTTTGCACATCGAATGGTTTTTCCAAAAGTATTCGTCAATTCCATTCCTGGACCAAGGTTGATTCAAGAATGAATCTCCCCATCATTTCTATCCAGTTGTCACAAGCTTGATCTTACGAGAAGATCTCACATGTCACCCACCAAGAGCTTGTTTGATGTTGGCTCTAGAAGGATTTCCATCTTCATCGTGAATACTTTTACATATCACTCGGATGTTACGCAATACCACAAGGATAAAGCGTAGGACTCTTAATATACACTTACTTTCCACATTGTGTGAAACAGCAAGTCTTCAATAATTTAGTGTCCTAATGAGATATTGTGGATGATCTCTTGGCTCTAGACTCAATTAGTGCACATTTGGTTCCTGTGTCGGAGACTAGGGAGAGGGTCTCCTTCTTCAATATCAACAATCTCTAAGAGAAAGTCGATAGATAATGTCGGTTCCCCGTGAGAATGAAACAAGCCCTTTTAAGAGGAACTTGAGTAGTTTGGGAAGTTTAGTGCGGGCGTCTTCGGGTCCATGACGTCTTGTCTTCAATACCGGTGTTACCTTAGCAAACACTAGTAGCATATGTATTGAACCCTTGTCCGCCCTAAGGTTGAATTATTGGAGGGCTATTTCTTTTCACCCTTTTCACATTCAATTTCTTTTTCATTCTTCAACCCCTTCAGTGCTTACCGAGACTTCATAACTAGAACCTTGTTGGGTTTATTCCAGTTCTAGCTCTATCTCAGTCCGCACTCTTCCCATATTCTCATTTTTCTCCTTTTTTCAATATACCTAAGGACTCTACACTATCTAGTGGATAGTCCCTGGGTAGATCCCTCCGGTTCTGGTGGATCATGGGAACAAATACCTAACCTAACCATCCTTATAACACCATGCATAAAGTAAATTGGTCGGTCTTTTGGTATTGTTCTTTCCTTCATGAAACCAATCAAAAAATCATTTGGAAAAATAATCAAGGTACTTGTGATACAAGATCAAAGCATTTTGTACCTTAATAGTTTTGATCATTTTAGAAATGCTCCCCCTCAACATGTGCATATGATATTGAAATTGTTTGGCACATGGAGGCAAGAGTTCTTTGAAATAATTTCTTTGGAATAATTTCTTGATCACAATTTCCTTAGAAAAATCCATTTGAATTTCTTTGGTAAATTCTCCCCTCAATATGTGCATAGGATATTTGAAATCATTTTATCACATAGAGGAAAGAGTTCTTTGAAACACATCCACGATCACAAAAACCATTAAGAAAACCATTTGATAACTCAATCAAGGTACTTTATAAATAACTTTAAAAAGTGTTTTTGTACCTCGATAGTTATGCTCCTCCTCAAAATGTGCTTCGAGTATTTGAAATCGTTTAGCACATATGAGAGAGCAGCCTGCACAACTGAATCAAAACGATCAACTTTTATCAAATTTCATTATTAAATCACAAATTCTCCCCTGATCAAAAATATCAAACCCTTTGAGATTTTAGATCCCAAGTGATTTAATAAGGTTTATAAAACATGGGAGAATATGTGGCCTGGTTTAAATACTCATCATGTTTTTGGATAAATCGTCCTCCTCAACATGTGCATTGTGTATTTGAATTGTTTGGCACATGGAGGCAGGAGTGCCTTTGAAGGACTAAAACCAATTCCATAAAGACAGATTTGAGATTTAAATCACGATCTCTCCTTGATCAAAATATCAAACCATTTGAGATTTGTGATCCCATCCGATTTAAATTATTTAGAAAAGTTTTAGGAAAGACGTGGCAAAATTTAATTTTGAAAATGATTAATAAGGAATGATTTAGACATTAAAGATTGTTAGTGTCGTATGATTGTTTTAAGAGATCTTTGAGTAAAACAAAATAATTTCACAATCAAACAAGAATGTAAAAGTTTCATTTCGAAAGACCTTGATTCAAAAGAAAATCATACCATGACATAACATTAAATCTTTAGATCACCACATAATTTCGCATAAACGGACTCTTTTGAAGATATATTGTTTGAAAATATTTTAAATTAAATCACTCTCCCTCAATCGATGACCAAGTCGATAATTGAGTGACTTAAATTTTGATAAAATGAAGTCCGGTGATTTTCAAAATTTAGTCCAATATATTTTCAAAACAATATTTTTCCATTTTCAAAACCAATATTTTCAAAGTTTTAGAAAATGGTATCATCACGATTATCCCGCACAAAGATATATTAGGTGGTTGAGAAGCTTCGTTGTTGTTCTTTGTAGGGTTTGAAGAAAACCGTCTGGCGATGCAATGAGACTTCATCTTACGTTGCATTTTAAATGCCAACCGAGGTCAAATTAAGCTCCGTTTCTTCAATCACTTAGAAGAAAACCATCTCTGAAGCGGTGAGACCTCTTACGTTGCATTTATGCCAACTCTCCATTGAAGTCCAATTAAGCTCCGTTTCTTCATTTGTCAACCCAAGAAATAGTTACCCTTTCCTTTCGCATCCAATCATCTTCATTAGTGGGATCCGGATCGGGAACATTCTTATATCCATGATATACGCATCGTTAGTGAACATACATACGATATATGGTGGTCCACATCACCCAAACAAAGAATCGACTAATAAAAGTCAATGTAACATATCAATCGATCATATAAATGTATGGAATAATGTGTTTTCCAAACTCTAATCATCTAATCCTAACAATCATATCCTAGGCACCTAGTCCTTCAACATAGGTTAACATGTTTAGCATTTAAGTATTTAGGATAATTAGATAATCTCGTTAGATGATCTGATTTGAAAACATTCTCCCTCAATCAATGACTCATTTTATGAAAAGATTAAAAGCGCGGAAGTCATTGATTGAGTTTTCAATTTTTTCTAAAACTATGAAACTGATTGTTGTTAAAGCAACTCATTTTACCACCATTTTTGGAAAACAACAAATATTTTTCTGAAGAAATTTAGACGGAAAAACATTTGTGTAGGAACAGCAGTCCTTCGACATACTTTCCTCAAATTGTTTTAGGATAAGTGCACGATATTTTTGAAAATATGTTTAGTGCAAAGACTTTCCTTCTTTTGAAGAGCGGGTTGCTATCGAAATAATAGCAAGCCATGGTTTTAGCTGGTCACAATCAAATAATCAGAAGCCATTATTTGAAGCCCGGTTACTGATCGAAATAATCGTAAACCATAGTTTGTGACATGTTTAGAAAGAAATATTTACACCTCCTGCTCGAACTTCATCGAAAGTCCCGTGCCATTATTGAATGACATTTATAAGACCGTAGATGTTATCGAAACCAGAAGACATGTCATGAGAAAACATATTTTTGGTATTTTTGAAATTTTCTGATTTTTATGTGTTTTTGTTGATTTTATATTTTTCTATTTTGTTTTTGTTGGTTTTATATTTTTGTATTTGGTTTTTAATAGATATATACAAAGATAGAGAAGATGATATAGTTAAAGAAGATGATGATACGAGTACCGAGATAAGGATTTCAAGCAGCACGTCGTAGAAGATAGACTTCGTCATCTCTTAGACTTCCACCACCAAAGCTTTCGAGGCTCCTGAATGAGAGAAATTGAACCATCTGAAAGTGATACTTTGGCAGCTTCCCCCCAAACCGAAAATCCTTATGTTGAGCAAATTCGAAGCTCTATTTCAAGCTTGCTTTAGCCAGGTGCACAAAGAAGTACACCATTATCATAAACCCAGCTGCTCCTTTTAAGAATAATCACTGTGATTCTTCGTTCGAGGCTATATCATCCAATAGAACAACAACAACTTATCATCCCATATTTAAATAATCTTCTCAAATTTCCTAACCACTGAAGTCTGACGCAATCCATTCCAAAAGGTGTCAAGAGACCACTTCCCCCGAGTAGTTGAATTGATGCAGTCCGTCTCTTAGTATAATGCTCAAGAACTCTCCCGAATACACTTCATGAGGGGAATGTAGAACACCTTCCCATGTTCACATTTTTCTTCCCAGATGAACGTGTATGAAGCTCAAGAACCCGAAGTACACCAATATCCAAGAACTCTCCCGAATACACATCATGAGGGTAATGAAGAACACCTCCCCTATGTTCACATCTTTCGTCCCTGATGAATGTTTATGAAGCTCTGCGGTCATGACATTTGTTTTCCCGGTATATCTTCAATCACTTAGAAGTATTAAGTTCATCAAGTTTACTCGCCATGAGTCAAACCTTGAGTTTCTCCGTGGTAATAACATTTGTCTTCTCGGGATATCTTCAATCACTTAGAAGAATTAAGTTCATCAAGTTTACTCGCTTTGTGTTTAGATGTGTCTCCTTCCCTTGTCTGGTTTTGACACTTCGGGATCAAGAACTCTTTGTAAGCCCAAAACTAGAAATCTTTTGAGAAGAACATCATTAGCTCAGATTTATCTCGTGAGAATCAACTTGTCGCAGAATGTGAGCAAGTCTAATTGGGATTAAATTTGGCATTTCACTCTCCCCAATTAGTGCTCTCCCTAAACCGACAACTGTTTGATAAATGCTCGATTAAGAAGAAGTCTTTAGATAAATAAATGCAACACGCCTTTAGTCTTCTAACATGTAGCGTAATATGTAGAACCAACTGTAGACTCGACCTTCTTCAAGATTGTCCGGTTGGGGAATAGAAAGTTAACATCTTCAACTCACCAAAAACAGGAACATCACCAAAAAGCATCCCAATCACCTTACATCTTGCAAATCCCCTTAACTAAAATCCCTCCCAATCAAACAAGAACAGAAAGATGTTCATCAAGGAAATCAGCAATCAGGCTGCAACAAACACATAAGATGGTAACACCAAACTACCAATCACATACAAAAAAGAACAGAAGGTTGTTCGGAATCATCATGTTGATGTGCACGTGAAGCATTGACCGGAAGCACTTTGTCAATAAACTCATATCAGCTTGTGAAGATGTCAACTAACGGCTCTTTGAAGAAAAACTCCATGTAAGGATGATCCGATAAGAAGAAGCTCGGTACTTACATGAGTTAGGAGCCGTATGACCATATATTCTCAGAAATCAATCAACCATGCAGAATTATCATACTTCTTCTCCCCCTCAAGAATTGCATACGGAGATGCCATTCTTGATTAAATAAGTGAAAATTATCCGAATGTTCTATTCACACTTCTCTCCCGCAAAATCAGCACATGATGTCGCCATCTTCATTATAGTCGAGCAAGTGGAATGAGAAAACAAAGTGGAAGCCAGTTCACTTGATGGTGAGCGCATGGAAAAGTATGAAGCATGTTGATGAGAATGGTCATAATAGAAGATTTCTCTCTTCGAAGATAAAGCGCACTAAAGCGCATCGACACGTACACTTTTCTTTTCTTTGAGGAATAAGGCATGAACTATTGTGTTCATACGTCATAAGAAGATTTCTCTTCTTCATAAGATAATCGCATCAAACGCATACATTTCTTTTCTTTAGAGTACGAGAAATGAACTGTTGTGTTCATACGTCATAAGAAGATTTTCTTCTTCAAAAGATAAAGCGCATCAAAGCGTACACTTTTCTTTTCTTTAGAGTACGAGGCTTGAACCGATTTGTTCAAACGTCATAATCTCTCTTTTCATCCTCTTTGGCAAACTAATAATCAACCCCATTATCATTCAAGAGGCTCTTTGTAGTGACGGTGATGGAGAAAATCAATATGATGAATTTGACCTCAAGTAAACTACCCGAACTCGTGACTTAAACTTACACATATGTAACAAAGAGCGGTGCCGAGACTTCATCCTCCATTGAATCTCTAAGTACTCTATACTCTTCATCCAACCAACCATCAAGTAATATACGTACATCACCTCTTGAAAATCCACAATTGAATGTGACATCGAGCACTACAACGTAACTCCTTAAAGTGATAGTTATTTTGTGGTGGAAAGAGCCCAATTCCCAGTGGTAAAAGAAAGGTAAAAGACACCCAACAATAACTAGATTTTCAAGTCTTGTCTTTTTTTTTTTTTTTTTTTTTTTTTTTTTGATAATAAGCTCGATCAAGGATCATGAAGAATCTTCATCCATCCATCCCCGATACCTTCAGATACTAAGTACACTCGCCCGTGATAATTCACTTCAACCTCAAATTAATAATACTGAATTAACGCCATTGTCACTTTTTCGGGTTAACTGCTCAAATCTAGCCTTCTTTGACATTTAAACGAACTTTGATAATGGATTCATCCCGACCATGGTTAAATGCACATAACCCCGTAAACCATGTAATAACCAAACTACCATGACGAATATCCAAACACACATCCAATTCATGAAGTACACCTTTCTTCGAAACAGAAACCGTAGCACTAGCATCAAATAATATCCCGAAATACACTTTCCTTTCTCCAAGATGGTTCTATCATTACGGGATTTTACAACTCTATGGCTTAAACCGAGAAATAGTTTCTTTCGCGGGATTTTACAAAACCAAGAATAAACCGTAAGATAGATCCGGAAATGCACTTTACTAATTACAAGGATGTTTCCATTGTCACGGGATTTTACAAGTCTATGATTTAAACCGAGAAATAGATTCTTTCGCAGGATTTTACAAAATCAAGACAAAACCGTACACAATGTAAGCTTGAATGTGTTATGACAAATTTGGTTTTGGTGAATATCCGTTTTAGGGGAACATGCAGCGGTTCATCAGCGGTTCATTGTCCAGCATCAACAATATCATCACCCATCCAGTAAACACAATGGTAAACACATCATTCACATATTCTGTCGGCTATTTGCTGTGACCATGATTCGTTGTGAAGTGAGTGGTGAAAACAAACACAATATCAATATATCAAATTAACCGTAAAATTCGACAAATTAACCTCTAGGAAAAGGTCAACGTGCCAAACCTCACGGTGTGATAAAGTGATACTGGGAAAAGTGATTTCCGGTCGTGTCCCAACGAGGTGTGAATGGAAGGATTCGTTGAGTTTCGTGATTTGAACTTGAATTGGATTTTAATGATTTTGGATTTGATTACGTATTCTACAATTTAATGAACGGAAGGTAATTAAGGCAAGGAACCCTAATAAACTAAAATAAACTATCACTAAGCCTAAGGAATGATAAAACGAAGCTACACTAACTCATAGGGTGCAAAAGCTAAAAACGAAAGCAAGCAACCACCCGAGCCATAAGCGTAAAAGTTTTGCAATTTAAGGCTACGGTGTGAAATCAATTTTCCTACGTTCTATTTGACTAAAAATAATTTTAGAAAAGACCGGTATTTTTCGACTTTTAAAATAATTACTACGAATTAAAACAATTAAACACTAATTAAATTATTAAAATACTAAACTAATTAAGAAAAATCAAAATTTCACAAAACTACTTTAAGTTATGCTACTTATAAGAAAAATAAGAAATCGGGGTTTGCTTTATGAAATAAGTGAAATAAGCTCAAAAGAGCTTAAAGCACAAACCGCCAGAGGTACCTTATATATTTGATTGTGCAAAACAATCTTGAGACAAGTCCCAAGGCGGTTGGTTGTGTGGTGTTGTGTTGTGGTCGTGTCTTTGTGAGTGGGAGACCAAGGTTGAATCGGCTCCTCACTTTTTGAAAATCTATTTTTTTTTTCAACTTTTTCTTTTGGAACTTGTGAAGTACAAAGTAATAAGCAAATTTTGTGAAAACTCTTCTTTTAAAACCAGTGCAATAAGCTGTTATGACAGCTTATTGGCGACTGTTTTGGATAGTAACAGAAACAAACACCAAGATGTTTGGAACAGCTTATTTCAATCAGCCAAACACCCCTTAAGGACTTTCTTGGGAGCAAATTAAGCATGCAATAAGCATTCCAAACATGTGAACAAGCAATCTAAGTTAGCACTAAACTTGAAATAAGCAGCAAACATAAACTATGCTAATTCATGGAGGGAAAAATCAGTTGGCACAATAAGCCTATCTAAGGGATCCTAGGAAGCTACTAAATGGAATTAAGCACTAATGGTTGTTTATAAACTCTATAAAGCTACTAATTGCTGAGCCTACATTAATTTACATGAACTACTAATCACTACTTACTTAAATAATCCAACTGCATTGCCAATAAGCTGAATGAAACAAAAACATGACCTGTTGGTGACTGCAATTGCAGGCTGCAAACCAGTTAAGTGAGGCCTTTTGGAGCTTAATTATAAGCTGGAAATTGAGCTTCCAAACCAAGAAAAAGCTGCAAAGATTAAAGTTAGCATAGTAGGCTCCCTAAAAAGACTGAATAAGGGGTGGAAAAGGGTTTATAATGACTCTGAATCACCGTTATCGCCTTGTTTTGGGAAGGAAGATTTGAAACTGGTTTAGCCCAAGCTAAAGAGAGCTGAGATGTAATAAAATGGACAAAGGTAGAGTTGGACTTGTAAAGATTTAGGAAAAGCAAATTTTGAGAGATTTGAGCTTCTAAAAAGCTGTAAAATAAGCCCACAAACACTGACTGCATCGTCTCCTGTAGCATCAAAGGACAGTAGTTCAACCTCTTTTTTTTTTGGTACCCAAACTTTTGCAAAACCTACCCCATTAACTCTGACTTCTAACAAATGATTTAAAACTTGAAAAGGGACTTTGACTTCAGAAGTCAAACGGGTAAAAAGCAATATTTTGACCACTTTTCTCTTTGTCCCAAACACTCTTTAACAAATTCTTCAAACTCAGAAATTGAGACTACTTTGAAAACCACTGAATAGCAACATATTTCACACCAATTTTGAAATTTATATTCTACTGAATGCACAAAAGCTCGTAACAGTAAAAAAAGATTGCTTTCATTAATTTGAAAGTAACATTACAAAACATAAAACTGATTTTTGAAACTAAGAAAAGAGGTGCCTTATAACAATGGCTACATCATCTATTTATACTACTATTCCAAGGTCTTCAAGGTCTTCACTCTCTTGTGCTTCTTTTTGAGAGAAATCAGGCCAAAATCCATCCTTGTGCTTTCTTGAAGTCCATCTACACCATCCAACAGTTAGGTACAAGATGGGAGTTAATCTAAGCCGTCCATGGGAGTTTTATGAGCTGGGATTGCCACTGTGGCATGAGGGATCAGTTGAGTGGGTTTGGGATTTGGGTGAAACTGGTTAAAAGAGATTAAGGTGGTTTTGGGATGTGGTGAAGTTGGGTAAAGGGGAGAGATGGGGGTGGAGTGTTTGGGGAGAAGGAAAAGGTGTTAGGGTTTGTGGGGAGTGGTAAAAAGGAGGAGCAGGTTTCTGAGTTTCTTGGGTTTGTGTGGGCGGGAAAACAAAGAGAAAGAAGAAGGGGGTAGGGGTTGGGTTTTGTTATCAATTGACCGGGTCTGGATTTGGATTTGACCGGGTTTGGACTTGGATAATGGGCCAATGGTTTTAACTTGGGCTTGTTTGGTTAGGTTTTAGGATTAGACTTGAGTTCATTTAATCATTCTAGGGACCAATGTTGCCAAAACTGAAAATCCAGGGATCACATATGTAAAATCTGAAAAGTGATCAAAGGGCAAAATTTGACAATCTCAAATAATGCAAGGACTGAACTTGACAATTTTAAAAATCCAGGGATCAAAACTGTAATTTCTCAAACTTTTGAAATTTTTCACCAAAGGACTAATTATGACAACTTATGATTTCAAAAGGACCTTTGGTGACTTTTCTTTTAAAATACGTGCTCGGGGACTATTTCATCAATTTTGAAAATCGGGGATGAAAGCGCCAATTATGCAAACTTTGTTCGTTTTCATTTGTTTTGATAATTTTGCATCCAAACATATAAAACACAATTTTGAGATATTTTCAGTATTTTGATGCATTTCTGAGTGTTTTTAGATGTTTTGCAGTTCAGATTTGACCAAAAATGATGAGTGAATAAGCACTCATCAGACCACTTGTTAAGGTAAACACGATATATCAAACTTGAACATGATGTAAGATTCTCCAGATTTGTTACTTAAGCTTGTACTAATCCTTGTGAAAAAGAAACGGTGTACCCAATGTACAAAACCTCTTGACGTATCCTCAACTGCGTGAGACACCGAAGTGATAGCTACATTGTGGGTTAAGCGAGAAAGAATCACAAACGTAACTAAATAGCCAAGTCTTTATCACCCTCTATAAAAGCCCAAACAAGTCATCTTGGCGGAAGGGTAGGAAGAAAGAAGACGAAATAAGTGAACAGCGGAAAAACTTCACTTCAAATCCAAATAAGAAATATCGTCTAACCACCTCGTAGTCAACATTTACAATAAGCACTTTAAGCCGCGACATTAATCTTCGTGAAAATGCATAAACCAAAGTATCAACCCTCATACCACAACATCAATCATCATCATACCAAATCTCATCATCGGATCTCATCATCAAAACTCAAAACATCCAAATCTCATTATCACAAATCTCAACGTCAAATTGCATCATCAACTTTCAACTCGCATTCCACAAAACAAGTCACATCAGTAATAGCATTCTGCATTCCATTCAAAGTAAGAACAACTAAATCCATGATATAACACGATTATAGACCAATAATATCCGAATCACATTACTCAAACAATGTCCAAGTCCACGAATGGATACCGACAACAATCTTCAAGAATGTGAATTGACAACATATTCGAATCATGAATGAGGCCTGATAACAACGCGTGAACCCAATATCACATTTGAGATATCCTAGTTGTACGTTTTACATAAGTATACATTTTCAAGATACCCCATATGGATTATGCAGCCTATTGATACATGTTCCATTTATATTTCCCAAGTGTTGCTCAAGCCCGCTTCAAGCCCATGTGCATTAGATCCACCATATCACCACACGATCCATTGATATAACAAGGCCCATTTGTAGTCCATAATCGGTCCATCAAATGCCACAACTGATGCCCTAACTAGCTGGGTATATAACAACCTAAACACTCTCGTTACCCTAATTTTACTCCCAAAATAAAACCTAATCTCACAGACACAAAGAAAACGCCTCTATCTCACCTTAAACAATCCGCTCATTCCATATCTGCTCATGCCAAGCCCTAATCTTTCTCAAGAATCAATTTAGTCCGCCCTTTCACCCGCTTCGTAACCACAACATAGCCTACAAAGAAGACCTCGCCATGAGGGGATGGCTTGAGGCTCTTCGACATAGCCATGTGGTTGGCAAGAATCAAGACATATTCCGTAGGTTACATTCATGGACACTCACCGATTTGATGTTGATGTATACATTTACGATTTGAAATCTTTAGTATATGAGCGAATCAAATAATCGTTTATAACACAAATGTTATAACACAATTTATTTTAAGTATTTGGAAATAAAGAGAAGCTTGGTCTTCAAAAGAATCTGTGATGACAAGTGTTTCGTGTGATAGACAATTGAGAGTCTTGATTTGGCTTTGAATAAACACGAGACAATTCTGAGATTCATTAGTATTTTGCTTTCATGTGTTTTCAATTTCATGTACCGAACCAAAATAGGGAATGAAATGGTATGCTTTTGTTCCTTCTTTAAATGGTTCGAATATAGTAGGAAGATATGCTTATACCACGATAAATGATGGATTAAATAGTGTATACGATCTTTGATGATCTGATATTCATTGAGATACACCTACACTAAAAAATCTGAGATTGAGTCATGAAAGTGCAAGTAGTTGAAGGATGAAAGGATTAGTATAGAATGATGTTGGTTTGGGATTGATACGTTTTTTCCAGATTAGACTTTGTTTTTGTTTTTGTGATTGAGATCTGAAGTTTGATTCCTGAATGAGTTTTAAGTCTTGTTTGAGATGGTTTTGATCAAGTCACATGTAGGAATACAACTGATGGTATTTGTGAGTTGGTCTGTCTTACTTCTTCATATCCTTTTTCTGTCAAGTCTTGTTAACTCGCATACTTTGCAACTCGCTTCATAACAACATGCTTCTGAACAAGTTTGACAACTCGCATATTTTTCAAAATTTTTTACCAACTCGCATTCAAAACATTTATGCAGCATGACAACTCGCTTTTGACATTAAATCAATAGCAACTCGCTCAATAGCAAAGTGCAATAAAACCAAATGCGAGTTAAGTAACTCGCATGAAACTGAACTAGTACCCAACTCGCTTTTGACCATACACAAATAACTCGCATTAAATAATGCCAGTGTAAGCAACTCGCTTCTTATTACTGTTAACACAACTCGCTTAGGGTTCACAGCATCCGGACAATTTATGCCAAGTCGCTCCTTAGACATTTTTCAGTCAAGTCGCTTTAAGTAAAGCACTTATGGACATATTTGAGACAACTCGCATAACAAACTGCACCAACTCGCTTAGAAGAAGTAGCCAACTGTCAACTCGCATAGTAGATTATTATATCAAACAACATATTCATGTGACTCAACTCGCACTCACAAATTTCATGTATCAACCCGTAAACTGTCAGAAATACTGATTTACAAAACATATACCCATTTGGACGATTTGACCAAATACATGAACATGTATGACCACAACTCAACTCGCACCAAAGTTATTAGACCACCAAGACTGTATTTTTAAAAAACTGATATAAACTTATTCAAGACATGTTAAAAACAGTTTGGACACTTCAATCAAGACCAGTAACAACAACAGTACAATACAACGAAAACTGCATCAACTTGCATCAATGAAACAAACAATCCGCTTAAAAAACCATTCGACTCAACACAAACAACATAACCATGGCTCTTGATACTAATTGTTAGGATCCAATATTTATGTTGTTAGATGATTCGGGTGGTCTAGGATTGTGATTAAACAAGAAAGCCATTTATTTTAGAGATGAAGAGAGTTGAGAGGAGGTTCTTGAAGAGAGTTGCTTAAACAAATGTAAGGTTAGATTCAAAGAAGCCACACCCTTCCATGGATGGAAGGGTATTTATACTACAAACAATACGTCCTCCCATCGGATCGTGGATCGCATAGATTGGGTAAAGACCCGCTCTTCCTCCACGGTGTTGCACTAAACTAAACTATGCTACAAACTAACTAATTAACTACTAAATAACGTAAATAACAACACGTCTACGAGCTAACATATGCTAGACCATAATTGGGGTGACCGACACTTTAACATGGAATTTCCAATTCCTAACAGAAGGCATTAGTGAACGGTGCCAAGCGTTGTGTCAAAGGCATTAGTGAAGGATGCCGAAGAATCAAATAAAGTAGCATTTGGGAAGAATGCTTAGGTCGTATAATCGATGAGGTGCATCGTTATACATATAAGTATTTGTTTATTTACAAGGATGGTGATATCCTTGATGGTGTTGTAACAAGGAGTAGATCTCCTTGATAATAGGTGTTGTGTCGTGAAGGGTAGTAGTTCCTCCATAGTAATGGAACTAGGTGCTTAGCCTAGTACCTAATAAAGGGTAGACGACGTTGTGATAGGATTAGTTCTCCTAAGGTGTGAAAGAACTCGGTGGTTAGCCTAGCACCGTATAAAGGGTAGGCGACGTTGTGTTAGGTGTGGTTCGCCTTGGTGTGAAAGAACTCGGTATTTAGCTTTGTACCGGAAAAAGGTTAAGCGACGTTGTGAAGGCTTCTCCGCCATAAGGAGATTGGTGTAGTGCTTACGAACTCTCGAGTAGGTGACTCGGGGAGTGGAGTAGGGCAAGGAAGGTGTCCTTGTAGCCGAACCACTATAAATACTTGTGTTGATGTGCTACTTACTCTTTATCTTTCATTACACGGTTATATATCTATCTATCAACGTCCAACATAAACAACCAAATAGATTGACATAAGTCGATCTAAATATTTAAAAGGAAGTTTTAAATTGGTAAAACTATTCAACCCCTTCTAGTTTTCCATAATTGGCATCGAGCTTCGATACCAAGTTTTTTTTTGTATATTGTACTTTGAAAACTTGATACGATCCGTATGTTTGAAAACTACAAAGAAGGAATTTCTTAAAACAAAAGTCATGTTTTAGAAATCATCATATGTTGGATAGTGATAGATCATTCTAACATTTTCCTTTGATAAGTCTTCATACTAGGATTTGGGTATCTTAGAAGATCATGAAGTATTTCGCCTATGACTTCTAAAACCATAAAAGGGAATATAGCAAAGGATTGGGGTATCTTAGAAGATCATGAAGTATTTCGCATCTATGGTTTCTAAAACCATAAAAGGGGATATAGCAAAGGTATGTTTTCTTAGTTACAATTTTTGTCAAAACGTGCTAAATTGCTTGTGGACAAAATGGTGATGTATGCTTCTATCTTATAATAAGCATAATATGAAAAGTGTTTTAGTAATTTTTTCTTTGAAGTTTTGTTGTTAGATATCTTGTTAATCAAGCTTTAATAAAGGTAAAATGGGTAATATAACTTCACTAAAAGTCTACAAAGACTAAACCTTTTCGTCGGGTCAAAATGTACATTTTGTAATTTCGTGTCGATCCGCGGATCCTCAGTTACACCGGACGGATCCTCAAGCAAGGGATCCGTGGGATCCGTAGGTATGTAAGACGCTTTTGTCAATTTCAAAAATTCATAACTTTTAACCGTAAGTCATTAGAAGTCGTGCCACCTATCGTTTTAAAGGTATTTGAGTCTACTTTCATTTAAAAATAATTTCATAAATTGATTCAAAACAATAATTTACAGAATCATTGATTAATAATAGAAAGTTATTTTTCGGTCATAACTTTTGCACAAACTTTGATCCAATGGAGACGGATGTTTTCGCTTTTGAATAACAATGTGTCCTCTATTGAAATTAAGGTTTTGATCATATTTATAAATATAAAATAAACTAATCAAGCTTGGTATACATGTTTATATTTAACACAAAGCGATGAAAAGAACTTTCGTATGCTATGCTAAATGATAAATTGTCTTATTTGCATTACTTGATTATTTGATTATCTCAAATAGCTTTTGTGCTTGTTTGATTGAATAGCATATGTGGTTTCCTTACCTTGCTATTCATTCTCTTGTTTGTCGATTTAGTAATATTCTACTAATCAATGTGCTATTTGAAGGAGTGTTTGGGATAACATCTAGTTGTGTCGAAAATGTTAGTTAAGATATTTAGATAAGTCATATAGGTTGAAAATGTTTAAAACATATAACACACTAAATGGATTTTGATTGAGTTTGTCATGTGCAACATAAATGTTTTATGTGCTTATATGATTTCTTTTGCTCTTGTATCGCTTTTCTAAAACAACAAAAATGTACATCGGATCATAACCTACACTTGTGTTGATGATGTACTATCCCATTTTCCTTTTCATGATCGCTCTCCAAGCTTCATAGTAGGATTGAAAACTTGATTATTTCATCCGATATACTCAAGTAAATTATTTTACAACGCAAATATAATTTTTCATATCCGAAAGTCCAAACTCAAAGCTTTCCAACAACATATGTTGAACTAGCTCATCCAACCATTTTTTGTTGTTTACCATATGGACAACTTTTAAACTTATTTTTAACATGACGCCTTCGTCACCTTAGTTGTCTCAAGTATAATATTAAACGAAGCAAAGTATCATCATTGTTACTCTTCGATAGGCCATTGTAGGAATATAAATTTTCCTAACTTGAGAATGAATATTGGAGAACTTATTGCACTAGAAACTCAATTTGACCTAACGGTTGAATTGCTTCCTTGATAGAAGTTGGGTATGTGGAATCACCCGTAAAAATGGTCGTGTTTAGCCATAATTGAGCACCGCTAGTAACAGTCTCATATTCATTCTCTCACTTGGGAAATTTATACTCCTATGTTTTCCTAAAGTAAGTTTACAATGGAAATACTTTGCATTGTCTTAGGATTACTAATCAAACAAGTTGTAAAATTAATTTTTCTTTTAGTTAATCACAACCACTTGCCTCATCAAGCGATTATCTTGCTTTGATCGAGAAGAGCTACATGACTTCATGGACGAAGTTCATTGTATGCTAATCACCATCCGTAATGACTATACATAGTTCATTGCTTCCGTTACAAAACAACCCTACTGCCTTGAACACCATTATCATCTCTGCGCCATTGTTAATACAAACGATTTACTAATCTAGATCGTAAATCTATTTTGAGCTTCTTGAATAGCGGTTGTTAAGTTTGATAAACCTATGTGTTACTTGTGAGCTAGATCTCATTTAATTGCTTATGTGCTATTTCTACATGCTCTTAGTATGTTTTACTTGTATACATGTATGCTATCGTAGAGATCATTAGCTTCTAAGTTCGGTACTAAGAACAAACGCTCACTATTAAGTAAAATTGTCCCTGATGCCGGATCCCTAGTTTGTAACTATCCGGATCCCTCAAGTGAAGGATCCGTGGGATCAGGGCAAATAAAAGTGGAGTTTCAATCCTTTACACCTCAAACCATGTTCCTAGACTACTTCACACTAGCTGAACTTAATACCTTCGTATCTCTTAAGTCCTTCTCAAGCTTAGTAAGCTTCACACTCACTCATAGCTCATTAAGGATCACACTCAAAGTGCTTTTCGATCTATCGTTTCACCTAAACTCATTACTCTTCCACTCTCTAGATCACTCATTATTTCTCACATGATCCCTCACATCTAGACTTAGAAATCTTTCAATTATGTCAAAATTGATCATAATCATCCTTACCTCAAAATTGGTCGAAATGGATCAAATTCTAGTTCTTCCACCTTAAAACCTTTAGGATCTTCTCCAAGACATTATCCTAAGTCACTATCTGATCACTAGGATCATTTAGCTCCATTTGACACTCTCAAGATTTTAGTGTCATCTTTGTTCATTCATTGGTACTCACAAAGTTCCAATTTCTTCCATATAAGGCAATCATTAGCTACATCACTCATTGCCCTTGAACATTTAAGTACCCTTCCATGAAAGACACTTAGGAGAACTAAAAAGGTATAGGCTTTAGACCTTTCAAACATCACTTCTATCCTGCCCTAGTCACGAGAGCCGGATCCCTAGGATTAGCCTAGACGGATCCCCATTGGTGGGAACCGAGGATCCGGGTGATGATTTATGTCAACTCTTGCTCGAACAATCATTTCAAGCTCATCTTGCTAACTTGAACACTCCACCTCATCCTAATTATATCCCTATATCAAGAAACTCAAGTTGACTCTTGTGCATGCTAATCATCACATTCCAAAGGATATTAGAGACTTAAGTCTTGAATGCAATTGCTAAATCCTTCCCTTTATAAGTCATCTTGTTAGAATCCCTTAGTCATCAAACACAACATAATTCTCAGCATTTAGAAACCTTTTCCTTAATCATTTCATCATGAGGAAAGCTCCTAGTGCTAACTCATCCACCCAAGAAATTTGATCGTGTTGTACACGAAATTTCCTCAACCGAATCATCTCCGGTTAAACCCACAAATGCTAGGATTTCCCATCCACCGAATCATCACCCGTAAGAGATAATAGTGCTAGAATCCCACCTCAACAAACCCAATCAACAATTGCCAAGAGAACCGCAAGAATTAGCATTAAACCTTCTAGGTTAGAAAAGGGATCATCGAGCTCTAAACCAAATGTAGCTAGTGCTAGAAAAATGTCTAAACCTTCATTCCTAGAGCATGGACTACACTCCTTCACCGAGCCTCTCTCTCACCCAAATCTCTATTCATTAGAGCATTCACCACCGAGAACTTCCCATTCACTAAGCTTATCGTTAAATAGGGAACCACCAACATCACCAACTAATCCATTTTTGGAAACTAGGAACCACCAAGGACTTGATCATATGGAAAAATTTCCATTACCACCACCCTCATTCCTAGTAGAACCTCATCCTACATTACTCAATGTACCTCCACCATCATTTGTAGAACCTCCTCAAAACATCCAAGTCATGTATCGATCATTTTCTTAGTTTTTAGAGTCATGTATATCATATCTCTAGCTTTATGAAAATACATGCTACTTGTTATTTTTCGAGTATATGATTACGTTGTATTCATATCTCACTTTTGTGATAACATTATTTGTTATACCACCATTTGCTGAATTTATTCATCACCAGATGGATCCTCTTATTTGCCTAGACGGATCCCTACTAGAGGGAACCGTGGGATCCGTGAGATGTAAAACTATTTTTCTACTAACTTGGATCACATATGCGTGAAATTGTGCATTATACTTGTTTTCTAACATTTGTTTTGTAGTTATTCAATCTACACTTGAAGCCTTTGACACCCTAAAGCTGGGGAGCTTTGTGTCAAAACAATACATTGCAAATTACTTGCAATATTAGGATTACATTTCTCGACATCCCTTTGCAAAATTGCAATCATCAAGGGGAGCACATTCGTCACTTAGGCGAAATCTTTGCAAACTTAGTTGCAAACAAACTAGCTTAGTATTACTTTCTTGACGCCTTACATAGGGATGAACTCGTCAAGGGGAGTAAAGATGAGATTCGTTCCCTGCTTACTTACTGCTTTTTTTATTTCACATGTTTTCCTAAAAACAATGTGTTAGTTTCTTCAAGCTCTTTTGTTTCGACAAAAGGGGAGAAGAAAGTAAAACTACAAATTCAAACTTTACAATTTTAGCTTTTCCTTAAAATAATTTTATGTTTTGTCATCAACAAAAAGGGAGATCATAATACAAATAAGCCGTAAAACGTTTATTTATATTTTACGATCTTCTAATGTTTTGTCGATAACAAACGTAAAATCATTTTAACGAAACAAATAAAATACGTAAATGGTTTGAACTAATAGTTTCTAACATATTCACATTTTCACATAAAACACTAAAACAAGTATAAGTGATTTTATGACTTAATATTACATATGTACAACAACTAGTGTTTACATATTTGGGTAAAATATACACATAACTAGTATGTAGTATATTGGGTAATATAAATGGGTAGAAACTTAAGTATTTGACCCATTGACCAAATACATTGAATGTAGTTGGGTAAAACAAGTATATACTAAATGGGTAAAACTAGCAAATGGTATTGACCCATAACCCATGGTTTTATATTTACCACTTGACCAAGTTCATTGTATACTAGCAAATGGTATTGACCCATAACCCATGGTTTTATATTTACCACTTGACCAAGTTCATTGTATACTAGCAAATGGTATTGACCCATAACCCATGGTTTTATATATACCACTTGACCAAGTTCATTGTATCTTTAAGATACATTGTATCTAGAAAGAAAACCATGGATCAACCCATAACCCATGACCCATAACCAAAAATACCCATGGGCAAAGAGGAGCGTTCCACGAATCCCTAGCTTTGTGCTAGCCGGATCCCAAGTGGAAGGGATCCGTGGGATCCGGGAAACAAGAGAGATTTTCTCTATAAATAGAGAGCCATTTCTTCCTTTCTATTCATCCCTTTACACACATACTTCCCTCAAGTATTCTAACCCTCTAACCTCATATCCAAGAGATCTATGTAGTCTTTGTCTTTTGTTTTTGTGTGATCTTCTATGTTCCTCTTAAAGGAAAGATCACCACTTCTTGAAGACGTGCAAGCTCAAGTCCATGAGTTGCCATGCTTCGTCATCTTCAATACAACGAAGGTTCTCTTGTCGATAGATCTACCTTTCTCCATAGATGTTGGGTTGAAGGCATTAGTGAAGAATGCCGAAAGTGTCAAGATGAAAGTATTAGTGAAAGGTGTTCATCATCCGTGTCAAAGCATTAGTGAAGAATGCTAAAGGTGTCAAGACGAAGGTTAGGCTCATATGCACGTGATGTTTGAAAAAAAATGTGACCAATAATCAATTATTTTGAAACATCAAGGATGGATGAACAGACACCAGGGCGAACTGATACTAACTTGATGTGGTGTATGTTCATCCAGCTTTGATAGTTTGTTCATGTTTATCTCCAATCGAACTTGGAACTTTAGTTGGCGAATTTCAACCTTAAACCTTATTTCTGATTGTGCCTGCGTTTGCATGTTATCTTATTACACAAAAGTGACAAACAACAAATACATATCCTATTTTTGTATTTGTATATGTGTATTTATGATGTGTTTACTTTACAAGCTTACACCACGAGGATTAGTACGTGGAGTACCAAACGTATGAGATGTTATTACTAAATTGACATGGTCTTTGTTCATCTACCTTTGATACTTTGTGAATGTTTTTGTGACAGACAACTTTGATGTTCGCCACCTGATTGTACAATATCTGATGATTGTGGTAAGTGTGTGTCCTTCAGTTTTTATAAACGCAAAATCACTATGCATATTTTTTATAGCAGTCACAACTTAGGTTGATGCATTACCAATATCATTCATAAAGTATACTTAATAGTGAGAGATGAGGAAGAAAAAGAAGTTGTCGTAGAAGTGTATTTGCTGCAAATTATTTTGTGGTATCCTCTTTTTCCTTCTCATGTCTCACTATATAAGTTTGTTTTACGAATGACCACTGTTTTTTGCATACCTAAATGTCGACGACTGTTAGAAAATCGCCATTGCCTGTTTTTCTTTCAAAAAATTATGTACATTTACCACGATCATCACGAACACCATGCGTTACCATCATGATCGATTTAGCCTAAAGACTTTTTCATGCAATATTGGTACCTTTGTTTATTATCTTATGCCTTTCTTTGATTTTGAAAGCGTCAATGATAACCATGAGTGTAGTAACTTAAAGTAAAAGCTTTTGTATGTTGGCACCACTGCATACCATGTTCTTAGCATTGACCCACATAGTGTTTTAAATATATAATTTTTAATGCTATTATTGTACCTTAAAAGGTAGATATGTATGTGTGTTTGCGAACGATGAAAAAAAGTCGCAAACAAAATGAATTACAAAAAAAGAAACAACCTCCTAGCCAGCCAGCCATTGAAAGGCCACACTGATTATCTAATTCTACAAAATGGCAATGATGAACATAGGTTTATTGACTGAAACCGATATCATCCGCGTCTTGGCAGGGCAACCTACAATGGTTGTAGCCATGACGAATATCCTGTTAGCTTGAATGTGGTCCAATGCCTAATGGTCTGAGCTAAATATTTAGTATCATTTGTCAATGTATGACACAGTAAGTTCACTAAACTTGCCTGTTCACTTAAACTGCGACCGTCTGTATCTTGGCAGGGCAGCCTGCTATGGTTGCAACCATGCTGGATATACAATTTCTTTTTTTTCTCATAAACACACGTACATATGTATCTACCAACATACAATAATACTAGAAAAATACTTTCTATAACCTCACAGCTTACTGGATACTTGGTACGTCACATGTACACTATAGTTCCTTTCTTAATTTTCTTTCACTTCAGCTGCAATTGTTGTTGGATACCATGTGCGTTACATTAGCACGTTGTCTGAATCACGTACTGTTGTTCCCATTTCACAATTGTAATAAAATGGTTAAAAATAATAAACAACCAAATTGTGAATAATGACTTAAATCAACGAGGTAAAAACACACTGATAAATTTTCAACATTTATATTCTTTATTAGAAATGAATCAAAAGAATACATTACCCAAGTACTTATGAATAGTACTGGGATTGAAATGACAAAGTATAATAACTCCTCACTAAGCTCAAAGCTAAGTCCGAGCACAACTACAAGGAACCACCGAGCTATCTCGGGGACAGAGTTAGTTGGAGGAGTGAAAGATGGCTGTGTGTGTGTTTTACAATTAGTTCACAAGCTTAAAATCTTCCACTCCAACTCTTATGCTATTTATACAAGTATGTTTTTAACTCTTTCCTAGAGGACAATCGACAAAGATGAAGACAAAATACCGATGTATTTTGTCTCTCATAAAGGCTATATTGGGTAAGTGACAAGGTCGCTTTCTTCTAGTCGTTGATGACACCGAGCACGATAGTTAGCCATTCGTGGAAAGTTGACTTTGGTTGATAAGGACTTCGCCTTATCTGCTTCAAACTTATACCGCCTTGTCCCGCTCATTCTTCGCTTTTATAGCCTTCGGTCTTTAGTTTGTCTTTAGTGTTAGTAGTTGGTGAGAAGTTTCGTGATTTAGTGAGTTATTGTCATCACCACCGAATCCACCATCTTCTTCTTGACTCGCCTTCACCCTTAAGTTACGCCTCATCGAGTGGAGAGACTTCTTCTTTGTCTCTTACTGAGTATCCTGAAGATAGCTCACTAAGAGACTATGTGCTCAGTGACTTGTTAATGTTTAAAGGATTAAACACTTAGGATATTTTCAATTCAAATCCTAGACATAAGGGGTTTGGGTATTTACTGAACCCAACACGTACATACTTAGGTCAATAGCCCATGTGACAACTCGTAATTTCCTCGATGCGTCGTAATTGGAGAAACAACAATTAGAGCGATCGTCCCATCTAAGTTGAGATACGATACGTATTTATAGTCGTTTTTATCAGAAATATTATTCTGAGAACGTTGGCGTAATTCCATAGTCATGAATCCGTTGTTTGCTAGGCTAAACGAGTCCCGAACCTAATATATCAAAAGATTTAGAAAGTTTCATAATAGGTCCCCTGTGACAATTACATGGCCACCCCTAAGTTTATCCTATTTACAACTTGGGTCCCTCTTGGTAGTATAAATACCCCACACCTTCTCACTATCTCATTTTCTCACCTCTCTTTCTCTCTCTATAACACATACAACATATCTCCTACCTCTCACTAGAAACCGCCACCACCCTCCTAGGTTCCTGCCTGCCGCGTGATTCCACCAACTTCCTACCACCTCCCTTTATTACACCGCCTATAGAATGATAGATCGGGTCTTGTGACCCGCTTATGCAACACACGCACGCTCAAACCCCAAGATGCGCCTTAGATCTTGTTTTTAAGAATCGGACTCTAGGGTTTTCTAATATAATCGGTTTCAAGAGTTCAAGTGGTCACGAGTCGTACTCGTGAAAGACACCACCAACTCCTCTCGTCTGTCTTTCTCTCACGGTAACAATGAAACCCGTTTGATATTGTATTTTCTTTTTTAATAATCGTAAATAAATTATTGGTGTGTTTTCGTGGGTTAACAAATTAAAACGAATTAAATAGTTTCATGTGGTTGTGAATCTCAATATAGTGATTCTGATTTATTTTGGTCTTGGATTGTGTGGAAACAAAATTAAGGAAAACTAGTATTAAGTTTTACGGATTTAAAGGGTGTTTATACAGTTGATTCGTGTGGTATAGGGATCAGAAACGGAGTTTGACTAAACATGTTGTTATTATTGTTTCGTGTGAGTTGACTCGGTGAGTTGAGTTGACTCAATTGGTCAAGATGAACTTCGCGTAAAGTCGCGGGCAGTCTTGGTTTGGATTGGGATTGTCTAAATTGTTGTCATGATTGTAAGATTGTGCTCAGTTAGCTTAGGTTAGTCTTAAGCGAGTCATGGATTAAGTTATGGGTCTGGGTTTATGATAAGCACCAAGTGGTGTTTGTAATCTTGATAGGCGGTATGTGGTGTTGTGTTTAGTATACGGGTCAGGCTCTAATGACCCGGGCCGAGGGTGTGTTTAACTTGGTGGGTTGAGTCGGCTGGGTTTAACTTGAATGATCACTTAATGTTTGATTTGCCTTGGTTTATAAATCGATATATGGTATAAGTGAAATGGGTTACTGGAGTTCAATTCGATTAAGACTTGATAATAGTTTGTAAGTCATAAATAGTTGTTAATATGAATTAACGATTGCTAAGGAAATGGTAAATAATATATGTCGCATTGGATAAACTTGTAATATATATACTTAATCCACTCGATTATCTAACAAATCAATTGCTACGACGATCTAGGAATAGAACCACATCGGGATAAACGATATTGAACTTGGGTTAACAAAGAGCAAGTACTTATAAAAGGGATGATAGACATTTAGAACTAGTTATGTGACTTATAGTTGATAGCGGATATTACGTAACGTTATAACTTATAAAGGTTCAACCTCGGTTTATAAAATTGGAATAACTTATATTGGTTATAAGTCGGGATTTATTTAACGTTTTGATTCAAAACCTAGTACAATATATTGGACCTCGACATTTAGTTTAATATATTTGATTCAAGGATAAGCCTAAATATTCAATTATTACAATATTAAATAATAATGAGATAATTAGATATATATTTTTCAATGAATACGGTTTTATTTAATTATAAACCTTTATTAACTACGATAATAACTCGTGTTTTATAAAAAACAAGTTAACTTTTATAAACTATCGAGAAAAGGTTATTTTGATAAGTCAACTTAGTAAAGTCGTAATGGTTTGGGAACGTTGAATAAACGAGCACTGTTATTTTAAAAATGCTACATAGTATATCAGATGTTAATACAAATAAGCAAGTAAAAGCGCTTTATTTATATTTTCTACGATTTTCTAATGTTTTGTTGATAACAAACGTAAAATCATTTTAACGAAACAAATAAAATAAGTAAATGGTTTGAACTAATAGTTTCTAACATATTCACATTTTCACATAAAACACTAAAACAAGTATAAGTAATTTTATGATTTAATATATGTACAACAACTAGTGTTTATTATTTGGGTAAAATATACACACAACTAGTATGTAGTATATCATAATATAAATGGTAGAAACTTAAGTATCATAACCCATTGGGCAACACAATATGTAGTTGGTACAACCCAAAGCCCATGACCCATGGAGCTTCGCTTCATAACCCATTGTATGACATCATGTTTATATCATATATGGATAATATCCATAACCCATGGTTTTGATCCATACCCATGACTAGGTGGTTTGTACTCAAGAGACATATTGTATCTAGCTAAAGACCCATGGATCAACCCATGACCCATAACCAAAATACCCATGGTAAAGAGAGCGTCCCACTGATCCTAGCTTTACGCTAGACTGATCCCCATGGAGGATCCGAGGAACAATAGATTTTTTCTTCTATAAATAGTGAGCCATTTCTTCATTGTTGCTCACCCCTTTCTAACATACTTTCCCTAGAGTTGAAAACTCTCAACCCCGATCCAAGAGATCTATGTTTGTAGTTTTGTTTTGCGTGATCTCTAGGTTCCTCTTAAAGGCGAGATCACCACCTTGAAGTCGAGCAAGCTCAAGTCCATGAGTGCTTCCTCATCATCAAGACCATCAAGTCTTCTTTGTTGATGATCTTTTTCTTTTCCTAGAAGTGCTAAAGACATTTGTGAAAGGCGCCTCAAGGTCAAGATCTAAGATATTAGTGAAGGGTATCTATCATCCATATCATTAGCACTTGTAGGTGCTTAGAAGTCAAGACTAGAAGCATTATTGAAGGGTGCTTAGAAATCGAACCACAGACATTAGTGAAGGTGTCTTGAAAGATCTAGTTAAAGGCATTAGTGAAAGGTGCCTTAGATGTACATTCGATATGGTGTGTTTCAATGTACAAGATAGATTAGTACTAGATCCAAGGATATTGATATCCTTGATGATGTTGTACAAAGGAGTGGATCTCCTTTGGGATTAGTCGTTGATGTAGTGTTGGGTAGTAGTTCTTTCATTGCAATGGAACTAGGTGCTTAAGCCTAGTACCTAATAAAAGGGTAGGCGACGTTGTGTAGGTGTGGTTTCACCTTGGTGTGAAAAGAACCAGGTACTCTAGCCTAGTACGCCTTATAAAGGGTAGGCGACGTTGTGTAGGTGTGGTTCGCAGATGAAAAGAACACTGTGGTTAGCCTAGCACCGAAAAAGGGTGTGCAACGTCAGTGAGGCTTCTCCGCCATAAGGAGATTGGTGTAGTGATTACTTAACCTCGAGTAGGTGACCTCGTGGGAGTGGAGTAGGGCAAGGAAGGTGTCCTTGTAAATAACCACTATAAATACTTGCGTTGTGGTTTTGTGCTTTACTCTTATCTTTTCATTACATACTATATATGTTTGTTTATCAACATCCATGCACACACATCCAAATAGATTGACATAAGTCGATCTAAATAGTTTAAAAGGAAGTTTTAATTGACAAAACTATTCAACCCCCTTCTAGTTTTCCACCACTTTGTATATAACGATTTTATTATAAACGTATAATTACTTAGTAACGAATGAAATCTTTATTAATTGTTTATAAATGGATTATCTTTTATTATAGACATGTCGTTTGGGATTATGGGAAAACTATCGAAGGATTAATCTATTTATATTTCATAAATAGTCGCCGTCATTTCCTCAGTCTTTGACTAGCTTGAGTATTGTCGGTGTTTACAGACTTTGTCGATGTCTTTTCTTTTTGGCGTGCATTCTAGTAGTATGTCTCGAGCTATGTCGACGTCTTCTATTCGCTTTCGCGTGAGTTGTACGTCGGCGTCTATGTTTCTTACCACTACACCCAAATGTTCAAACCAACCTTTTGAGATATTAATTATAAACTTTTTGGGGAACGAGCTTTCGACTTTTGAAAGATAACGACATGAATGATCCACGAAAACTACGACACGTTACTTTCTATCAACTTCTTTATCCGTATGAGCGGTATTTTTAAGATAATCATGTACGCGTTAGGTTGAGTCATTTCTATCCTATCGCACTGGGCCCTACATTCTTCCTCGATGTCATAGAGATTAGCTTTAGATGCAGTCGTGTCAATAGTGAATAGTGCATTATTGTGGCTAAGGTAAGTTTCATAGCCCACTTTTTCAAAGGTTTTCATAACTATTTTGGGGAGAATACATCTTGCTTTTAATCTAACCATAACCGGATATGTGAACATTATTTGAGAATGACTGTTTTTGGTATATTTAATTTGTGGATTATGATCTTATGTGTTTATGTGAATGCAAGCTATTTCTTGGACGCAACTACTCTTTTGAATTGCTAATGTGTTGACTAGGAAAGGCTAGACGTGCGACAGTTGTTGACTTAGCCTAGGGTAGCATTCCTACGCTATAACGCGATGCCTAGCTAAGAATAGACGTATGTATCCGACTTAGACTAGGGTAGCATTCCTATGTTATAACGCGATGCCTAGCTAAGTATATCCGACCTAGCACCTGGGTAGCTTGTATTCAAGCCTTGTTACGACCGTCTTTGGTTTGGGTAGTCGTGGGGTCGTCACGAGATCTCGATTGTGTTGATTGGATTATTGTGGATTGATTGTTGATTGGACATGTATTATATATACGCCTTAGTCGCATTATAGAAATTAAACTACTATCGTGTCCCAGCTATTACTTTTGAAACCAAACTACATGAACTCACCAACAGTAAGTGATAACATCAACAGACCCGATTTTCTAGCGTTAATTTCCCCCTTTATCATCACATTTTGAGTAAAATACTGGTGAAGACATCCTTATTCCTTATTATTTCATTTTAGGACCTATTCAATGTAAGGATGCTACAATTGGACGTTTTCAAAAGCCCTTTCGATAAGTTGTCTCTTAACTACTGGCGTAACCAAGTGATGAAATAACGACATAACTAAAGATTTTGAAGGCTACGGGCAGAACTCACCATTTCGAGTTCTGGCTAGTAACAACCGATAAACACCTTATTGATGAAGACTACGACGTACCCTCACCAAAGTTCGCCGTAATGAAGAAAATACACATGATTTATTTAAAACTACCAACATAACCCCGGCCCAGGTTACGCAAGTGAGCTATGGATAAGTACAAATGGATGAAGAGGTTCTGACGTAACTATCTAATAAGGTTACGCCATAACTAGTTTGAAGCCTATAAATATTCGAAGGTTTCACCGCTTTAATCATCTCTCCTTTCCCAAACCTTATAGGGTTCGGGGAGATCAAAACACTGTTAGAAGAAGCATGGCAGGGAGCGTTGAATACTTGTAGAGTCCTTGTCTATTTATTTCTATTGTATTCGAGTTTGAATTCCTTCTATATTTTTCTAGGACTTATACTATGAATTCATATTATTAATTGAATTTTGCATTTATGTTATTGTTATACTCTTTAATTCTTTATAGACATTTGCTAGTCTTTTCATAGATCGCTAGCCTTGGTAGTATTATAAGTTTGGTAGTATTTAAAGGGTTGGGAGATATGACCAACTCGAACACTACCCCGATAGATTGCAGTATGGGAGGAATTAACATAGTACAACCACTCTCGGTGTCTGAACCTCGACAAATGATCACCTATCAAGTGGAGGTATTTAATAGGTTGTTGGAATCTAAGTTCCTAGCGGTCGGGTTCCCACCATCTAGATCTAGTAGATTTGGTGCTTAATGACCGCTATTAGGTTCTTTGAATGATCTCAAGTGACTTTGCTCATCTTGGTGAGGAATCTAAGAACCATAGGCCATGGACAGAATGACCAAAGGAGTCTCTGGGTGATAATTAACTAATATATTGAACCTTCATATCGAGAATCAATTCATATTTGTATTCTTCAATTAAGCTCGCTTATCTAACTCTTTACCCTAAATTTACGGTGTCCGTGTGAGTAGAATAATAGCATATCGATGAATTATAACAACTTTGTCATACCAATATATTATCAATATCATTTCTAATCATCTTAGTTCTTTCAAGGTCACATTCTCTTGGGACGATACTCGATTTACCCAAGGCTTTACCTCATCCGATCGGGTTCTCACCCGTTAGTATAATACTATCCTAAGTTATCTAAGTTTTATAAATATTAAAAGCATGATGAAATAGTTATATCAAGAAGGTGATCCGTTTTAGCATGTGTTCTCGTGTTTGGCGCGATAGCTCGCTATTGGAAGAAGCTTCAAAAAAGGGCATGCTCATAGGCGACTTTTGATGAATAATCGAGACCGCTTTAATTAACTTCTTGAGCCTATTTCACTTTTTACTATCATTATTGTAAACTTAATGTTTTCAAATAATGAATTTTAATCTAAATGGATGGAAAAAAACCATTCTTTGTGGGACCTTAAATATCTCAACCTTATCACTTTAACAAAGCTAAACAAACGTATACCACGTAACAAGCAGTTCTGCGTGAGAACACAAAACACAAACACATACAGCGTATTAGAAAGATTAAGAAAAGAAAGGAATGTGGTGACTTGATGATGTTATTATGCGTGTATATGTGTAGAGAGAAATAAGAAAGGAAAACTTGTTATTGTTAAAGAAACACACAGCACACACACACTCAAGCACACCCTCAAATGAGACTTTGAGGGTATTTATAATACAAGTAACATAATGCCTACAGGCTTGGCCATGGGCCGTGAGACTGGGCTTGGACATAGATTGGGTTACATGAACTTATACAAGGCTAGCTTAACTAAGCGATTAACCATTTAGCTTAGCCCAATCCACGAGGCCGTTGACTATTCTAGAAGACGATATCTAACACGCGTTACAAAGTTCCTAAACGTGAATGACCATCACTTCTAATAAAATGTTACGGCTAACAATCTCCCTGAAGGGTGGTCATTCAAAGATGCTCCACTTGATTAGGTCTTTACTTTCCTTGAGCTTGAACTTTACGTGTAGATATAGAATAGTCTTGATTCTTTGTTCCTTCATGCTTTTTGATCAGTTAATGTGGTTGTCTGCCGTTGTCAACTTCGTTGGTTAGGTGTCTCTACGTCTTTCTCCACCATGCTCACACTTATATTTGACTTTTAATTACCAATGATGTAGTTCTCGAGTCTTTATACTTTGTAGATTCTTTGACATTAATGAAGAATCATCTTTAACTTTGTGTTGCCTTTGATTTTGATGAGAACTTTCATGTGTTGTTTGTATGAGCATGTGGAGAATCTGCACGATCTCTTCCTCCCGCGAGCATCCATAAGAAGAAAACATAAAACATGGGTTAGAAATAATCCAACGCTTACAAATTTGAATTTCGAGTGTGTTAACAACATAGTGTGAAAACACGTCTCAATTCTCTCAAGGCCGTTCTGACCCCGGAGTCCCACATGTGAGATAACGCCATATCTATGAAGTACATCTACAATTCGGATGAGTCATTTGAAGTACACAAAGCATCACCCTACCGATGTAGACCATTTGAGACACACTAAGCGTAATCCACGGGAGTTACGAGTGACATGCCGTCGGTTGCTTGATGTTGACCATGGCGGGAGTTTCCATTCAATCATTGAAGATCACGGATGTTAAACTTCTCATAAATGTTACGGCGTATTGTTAAGATCTGCGTGGGACTCTAGAATATATCACCTTATGTGTTGAGCGACAGCGATGTCATGTCAAGTGTTCCTATGAGATCTTTTGATGAATCTCGTGGCTCTAGACTCAATTAGTGCATTTTAGTTTTCCTAAGCGGAGACTAGGGAGTAGGTCTCTTCTTCAATACCAACAATCTCTAAGAGAAAGTCGATAGATTATGTAGGGTTCCGGTGAGAATGAAACAAATCCTTTTGAGAGGAATTGAGTGGCTAGAAGGTTTAGTGCGGTGCGTCCTTTGGGTCCATGACGTCTTTGTCTTCAATACGTCATCTTAGTGACAACGAGTAGATATGAATTGAACCCGGTTTCTTCCCTAAGGTTGATTATGGAGGCTATTTCTTTTCACCCTTTCTTTTCTTTTCTTTTAATTCTTCAACCCCTTCTTTCTCCTTTCTTCATTACTCCTTTTTCAATCATACCTAAGGACTTCTAATTCTAAACTATTGGTGATGTCCTTGGGTAGATCCTCAAACTCTGGCCCGGATCATAGGACTAATTTCCTATCCTTAGTCACCTTATAACTCCATGGCTGTCCTATTGTTGCCATAAAACCATTTTTCTTGAAAATCTCTCAAAGTGTTTATGATTGTCAAAACATTTTGTTAACACCTTGAGAGTTTTGTTTTTCGTAAACACTCCCCTTCACATGTGCTTATATTGTTTTAACCGAAATGCACAGGCAGAGGGTAGAGTTCGAACTTTTGAATTGATCGACTTTAAATGAGCAAGACCGATTCGAGACACGTTTACATCACTAGAGAACTAGCTTGAAATTATTACCCGTCTGGTCAAGTCCATAGAAAGTTTCTCGAGATGGTACATTATTCCTCGTCAATTCAATGGTTGCATCTGAGTCGAGCTCTTTGAGATTCAAACAACGATCATTAAACTTTTGATCACATTTTAATCACGTCTTCTCCCCTCAAAATAGCATATTCGTGATATTTTTGATATCAAGTGGATTAAACAACATTTTAGAAACTTTTGGGAGACAAAGCGAGTTGATTTAAGCATGAATTTGGAACATTTTGGTTTTATACTCCCTTTAATAAAGCATAATCAATTAAAGGGTTTTAGAGGAGTTATCTTGAGCACAAAAATATTTTGAAAGATTTTGAAAATCTTTTGAACAATCTTGAAAAGGTGCTCAAGATGATGATGATTCTCACCGCTTTTAAATGTAGTGCACTGAAGCCGTACACTTGATTTTTTCTTTAAAACACGAGTTTTGATTTGAAATAATCAAAAGTCATCATTTTAGCCCTGGTTTGATCTTTGAAGTATCTGAAAGCCATTTTGAAGAAATTTTTGAGAAGCGACATGTTTTAGAAAACATTTAAAGAACTCTCGCTCAAGCATCTGTATTATGTCAGTATCATTGTTGAATGACATTTCTAGAAACGTCTGAGAATATCGATTATCACGAGAGACATGTCGTGAGAAGAATATTTTTGGATTTTTGATTTTATATTGTTTTGTATTTTTGAAAGTTTTATATTTTTATATTTTGCTTTTGTTGGTTTTCAAATTTTGTATTTTGTTTTTCAAAAATATTTACAATGAAGCTTTTGGAAAATCATTTTCAAGAAGATTCGGAAGACGTTCTAACTCCTCGGGGTTAGGTTTCGCATTCCATTTGTCGAACTAAATCGTAAAACCTTTCTTTTGGAAGGGCTTTAGTAAATAGATCGGCGAGTTGGTAACTCGTCTTCACGAAAAATAATTCAACATACCTTCTTCCATATGTTCTTTTATGAAGTGATAGCGGACTACGATATGCTTAGTCTTTGAGTGATGAATGAGATTGCATGATATGGCTATGGCACTTTTCGAGTCACAATACATAGGTATTTTATCGAAGTAAAGCCATAATCCAAAATGAGTTGTGTTCTCATCCATAGAACTTGAGCACAACACGCAGATAGAGACACATACTCGGCTTCGGCGGTTGAAAGTGCAGAGCAATCTTGTTTCTTTGAAGACCGGTGACTAACTTTTCACCCAAAATTGTGCTCCTCGGATGTACTTTTCTTTGTAACTTGATCACTGCGTGGTCCGCATCCGAAAAGGCAATTAGATCAAATCCGGATTCCTTCGGATACCAAAGAACCCATGTGAATGGATGTCTTGGTGCGAAGATCCTTTTAACCTCTTTGAGGTGCGGTTCGATGGCTTTGCACGAAACCGTGCTAATAAGCAAACAACAAAATGAATATCGGGTCGACTAGCGGTGAGGTACATGAGAGAACCAATCATGCTCGATATTTCTTTGGATCAATAGGTTTCCCAAACAAATCGGCTCCAATTTTGGTGAAGTTACCATTGGTGTTCCGACCGAGTCACAATTATCCATACCATGATTTTTCAAAATCGGTTGTATATTTAGCTTGATTGATAAAAATTTCACGTGGGATTGATGTATTTGTAAACCAAGAAAAAATTTAGTTCCTCCATCATGGACATTTCAAATTTGCTTTTCATGAGATTTTCAAAATGTTTTGAAAGATTCGGATTAGTGGACCCTAAAATGATGTCGTCGCGTAAATACGAACAATCAAAATGTCGTTTTGCATTTTGTGTAAACAAGGTAGGATCAGCAGTTCCTTTGGTGAAATTGTTTAGGATAAGGAAAGAGGACAGTTCGTCATACCACGCTCTGGAGCTTGTTTCAAACCATAGATTGCCTTTTTGAGTTTGTAGACGTAGTCCGGATGTTCCATGTCTATGAAGCCTTCGGGCCCACTTCACGTACCTTCTTCTTTGAGTTCCATTCAAGAACGCGGTCTTAATGTCCATCCGATACACCGTGATGTTTTTGTGAGTGCATAGGCTAAGAATATCTGACGCCTCCAGTCTAGCTACCACGCGCGAATGACTCTTCAAAGTCTATCCCTTCTTCCTGTCAGTATCCTTTGGCCAAGAGCGAGCTTTGTTGCGAATTACGATCATCTCTTCATCCCTTTTGTTCTTCCATAACCATTTGAGATCAATGGCACGAATGTCAATTGGTCTTGGAACCATATCCCAAGAGTCATGTAGGCGGTATTGGAGAAGTTCCTCTGCATTGCTTATCCAAGCGGGTTTCGCCATTGCCTCCCGAATGTTCTTTGGTTCTATATTGCTAATTGAGCAAAGGTAAATGCACAAGTCGCAATCGGTGGCAAGTTGGCGTCTCGTGCGAATTGGCCTTGAAGGTTCACCAATAACTTGTTCAATTGGGTGGTCTTTTGTCCACTTGAGTAGAAGGATACCGTATGTTATCGTATGCGAGTTAGATGGTTCTCGTAAGCTTGAAGATGATTCGGTGATTCCGTAGCAAGCGGGTTTTCAAATAAGTCTTCATCTAACGTTGCATCGTTACGGTTTTGTGTAGGTTCTTCTTGAAATGATATGTTTTGGTTTTGCTCATCAACTGCTATGGTAAAACTGTTTGAAGAATGGAGTTCTTTGGAGTAGATGTAGATGATGTTGATGGAGTTGGTGCATTGGTTTTGACCGTTGTAGATGCATCTTACATTGGTGGTGGTGGATGATGTTGGCGGGTGCGGCGGAATGATGGTTTGATGCATTTGTCGGGTTCCACCATAGTATTCATCGAACATTAACTCAAAGAATTTCTCCCATTCTTGTTCATGAGGTGTGTCGCCAAAAGTTGATGGAGCTCTTTGTTGTATGAGTCTGAATCGATGTGTCCGAAGTCTGTTTGCGCGGTTTGGTGCGGGTTCTAGAGCGAGTCTCTCGAAGCCATAATCTGTGAAAATCGTCAAAATTCACATTCATCGTCTCCATTATCTTCCTAGTTCTCTGTTATACACCCCAGATGCCCTCGAGTTTTCGAGTATCCAATGAAGATTCCAATATCACCTTTAGCTTTCGGTTTTCCTAGATCTTCTCGTCGTTGTCGGATAGCACAAAGCGCCAAACACGTGAAGGTAAGAGATATCGGGTTTTCTATTGTTCACTAGTTCATATGGGGTTTTATTGAATCTTGGATGGATTAGGGATCGGTTCGAGTGAAACAAGCGGTGGCAACAAACATCGACCCATAGAAATAACGGTGCACTAGAATAGATTAGCATTGTGCGGCGAGCTTCCACAAGAGTTCGATTTCTTCTTTCAACTACCCCATTCTCATTGTGGAGTTCTACCAACTCGATGTGCGATGTGTGATTCCAACATCTTCAAAATAAGCTCTTAACTCCCGATTAGTAAATTTTGTATTGGTTATGCATTCTTACTACTCTACTGGAGCTTGAAGAAGTACTTGAATACGTTTCGGAAGGTGATGATGATGCACGGTGCTTCATCTTTTGATCTCGAAACCTAACCCATGTATATCTTGAATAATCATCGACGATAACAAGAATATACTTTTTCCCATTAATGCTTTCAACTCTCATTGGGCCACATAAGTCCATGTGCAACATATGCAACCTTGCTTCCAGAACTAGTACAATGGTTTGGGTTTATATGATGCTCTTTTGCTTTTCCTTGTTCGTATGATGGACATAGGTGATCCTTGGTGTATTTGAACTTTGGAAGTCCGTTGTGATGTTGTCTTTGGCAAGTTTGTTGATGGTGTCGAAATTGAGATGGGATAATCTTACGATGCCACAACCGAGACTTTGTTCGGTGATCGTGTCATAAGACATATTGGTGATGAAGAGGCCATTTGGTTAATGTCGATAGCATACAAGTTTGTATCACGATTCCCGCTTAAGAGATCGATTGCCATTCAAGTTTCTAACGAAGCAAGCATTTTTCCTAAAAGCAACCTCTAAATCAGGCATCAGAATCGCCTTGACCGAAAACAAATTGTGTCCCAACCCTTGACATAGTAAACCCGAGGTGATCAAATAATTTCCAAAGGTAGATCTCCATAACCCATGATAGTCGCTACATGATCATTTCCAAATCGCATAGTTCCATGAATTTCAGACTAAATTGATGACGCATTGATTCTTGGTCATGTCCTTGAGCAACCCGAGTCGACGATCCAAAGACATATTTCGATAACCCGCCAATAACGAGAAGAAGAAGATTTTGGAAACCGTTTGATTTTGGTTCCTTTGGGTTGAGGTAAATCTCGATCACACTCAAAGAAGTTTTCGATTGGGTATTGCAGGTTTGTCACTCATTGTACCATTCTCGAGTGTGAAAATTCTACCGTGGGTTTCAAATGTCATCCTAAAGTAAACACTATGCTTTATCGGTAGTGTAAAGCCTAAGTCTTGCTACTAGTCTTCCTATTCGTTTAGCATAAGTTCTTGTTGGAATGTTCTTCTGACTGTGCTTATCAATCACATTCTTAGAAACACAATCATCTTGAACATTAGTTAAAGATTTCTTGCAAGTTAAACAAACAGATTCAACACATTCATTAAACTTAGCAGAGTTTCATAGGTTCATTACATTCGGATGAAATGTCTTTCTTATTACAAAGCGGTAAATTCTAGGGTGTTCTTCTACTTTCTTCTCTTTATTCAAGCTACTACTCTTAGAGGCATGCGAGACTCTATTGTTCCTTGTATTGCTCTTAGGCTTTAGTCTCGCTTTGCTCCTAGAGGTGCTTTCTAGTCCTAGAAGGTAAGGCACACTCATTAGGATTCACATTTTATCAAGAGAAGTGGTTTCGGCTTTCCTAGTCTCTTTAGAGTGCTTTTCTAAACTTATGTCGTTTGTTCCATATGTTTTAGATGTGGAGGCAGACGCATTAGTGGTACTCATCTTAAAAGGCGGTGCTAAAACTTTTGGTTTCTCGATAACCGCTTTTCCTTTTTCAACAATTTTGTTTAGGCTTAGCAAGGCGGTGGAGCCGACTTGTTTTGATAAATCATTTTCTCATTGACTTTTGGAGGAGGCATAGAAATGTAGACATTTTGGTTTTAAAACCCGTTGGGAACATTTGCTTTATCCTCGAGTCAATGGTTTTGTAATCTTAGTATCCATCGCCTTTCCTTTTTGACATTCCAATGAGCCCTCAAGAGATCATTTTTCGCTTTCATGTCATTGTAGGCACGCTTATACGACAGTTTGTCATACTTGCATTCCTCGCTTTTTCGATCAAGTTGTTTAAAATATGATATATTTTCTTTTTCAAGTTTTCAAGAGCTTTTCATATTTTGAAACAATTTCGGAGGTCTCAGACTGAGTCTTTCATGATCTTCAAGAGAATATGTTTGTAAAACAATGGACATAATATCAAGACACAGAACATCTTGAAGAGAATCATTTAAATTTTCCAAAACTTTGATGTGTTCAACACTTTCATTAGCTTTCTTTATCGGGGATTTATGGTCCTTGACAAAGTCAACTGTTTCTTTCAAAATGCTTGTTCAAAATGAATTACCCTTGAGTTGATGTTATTCAAAATGGGGCAATTTGAGTTCAAAAAACTTTTATTTTCATCATCAAAACTAGAAAACGGATATTAGTTATAATATTGGTTTTAGATTTAACGATCTCTTGAAGTTCCCCAATTCTAGTTTTAACGTCATCTAAAATGCTTCTAGCATCACTTGTGTTAAAAGGATTGTTTGAAGACATTTGTTCGATTTTCGAAGAGATTGTGACAACCACTGTGAGTTGGAACCGGTTTTGAAACCGGTTTTGAAAATGGTGTTGACTCTTTGTTTGAAACACTTGGGTGTGATGGAAAACTTTGACTTTTCTTTTGTGAAACAAAAGTAATTCCATTAATTTTGTTCCATTTGTTATAGTCGATTGGTTTGATTTCAATTCTTTTGTTTCATTTTGATCTACTCTCGTCGAGATAGTTCTAATGTTTCAAGAGAATCACGAACAATTATGGGTTCATGCATGCTTTTCCATTGTTCAAAACATTACATTCTTTCGAGCTTTCTTGAGGAAACAAGGAGGTGTGTTACCAAGAGCCATTTTTTGTGTTGTATGAAAATACGGATTCTTTTGATTAATCAGCATATTGGTTTATTTAGGTGAATGACCCGTTGTAACAAGCAAATTTTCCAATTTTTTTATTTTTTCATCTTTATCAAGAATTTCATCAAGGAGAGAATCTTCTCGTTTTGAAAAATCAGTAATCAACTGTTTCTTCTCATTTTCAAGATCAGAAAACATTGTTTTTTGTTTAGAAAGTTGGTCATTTAGATCATAAATTTCCTTGTTTAAAGATTTTATTTTCAAGTTCAAATTCACATCAAGTGTGTTATACTTGATTTGCAATTGTTGTTCTTTTAAAACGGAATTTCGATAACCAATTTCTAATTCTGACTCTTTGTTTTTGTGAAATTCAAAAGCTTTTAATGTTCTCCTTGTAACTCTCAGCTCGGCGGTCAATTTAGCATTCGCGGCCTTAACTTCGCGATTGACCGTTTTAACTTTCTCGATTTCAATGCCACGATTATTGATTAATGTTTCAAAAATAAGCACGTATTTCCTCATTCGGTCTCAAGATTTTGTGCCACACGCCTCCACTAGGATCCACATCCCGAGTTTCAGAGTTAGTATTGCTACAACTCGGATTGTCGGTATGTATCATAAGTAGGTGCGGATGTCATAGAACGTTGTTCGTCATGAGTAAACACATCAAATATGACATTGTTATAGCATGGATCAATGATTGGTACTCGACATCATCATGGCGCCATAGGCATGAGGTGCCGTCGAGACTCGATGTCATGCTTAGCTTCCTCAAGATTTGCCATGAAGATGCGGTTTGCATTGATGTCCTCTCGGTCTTCCAAATCATCCATAATAGCTATAAAGTCATGTTGCTCAAGACTAACCAAGTCCCGTTGTTCCTTTGTACCAACATGATAGTCAAGATACGCAAGATCCTTCTTTTTCGGCCAGGACAACCTTGCCTTGTAAAATCCGTGACAATGGAAACATCCGGTAATTGTTGAGTGCATTTCGCATCCATCTTATGGTTTATTCTTGGTTTTGTAAAATCCGCGAAAGAAACTATTTCTCGGTTTAAACCATAGAGTTGTAAAATCCGTAATGATGAAACCATCTTGGAGAAGAGAAAGTGTAATTCTGGATCTTTTGATGCCGGTGCCACGGTTTACGCTTGAAGAAGGATAAAAGGTGTACTTCATGAATTGGATGTGTGTTTGGATTTTCGTCATGGCGGTTTGGTTACTTCAAAGTTTTACGGGGTTATGCTCATTAAACCATGGTCGGGATGAAACCATTATCATAGTTCACTTAAAAAGTCAAAGGAGGCTAGATTTGAGCGATCGGAAGATGTGACAACGGCGTTAATTGATATTATTTATTTGAGGTTGAAGTGAAATATCACGAGCGAGTGTACTTAGTATCGAAGGTATCGGGATGGTTGGATGAAGATTCTTCATGATCCTTGTTCGATGCTTATTATCAAAAACAAAGACTTGGAAATCTAGTTATTGTTGGGTGACTTTTACCTTTTCTTTTACCACTTGGGGGAATTGGGCTCTTATCACCACAAGATAACTATCACTTTAAGGAGTTACGTTGTAGTGCTCAGTGTCACATTCAATTGTGGATTTTCAAGAGGTGATGTACGTCTTATACTTGATGGTTGGTTGGTTGAAGAGTATAGAGTACTTAGAGATTCAATGGAGCATGAATTCTCGGCACCGCTCTTTGTTACATATGTGCAAGTTTAAGTCACGAGTTCGGGTTAGTTTACTTGTGGTCAAATTCATCATATTGGGTTATCTCCATCGGTTGTCATGACAAAAAGCCTCTTGAATGATAATGGGGTTGATTACATGTTTTGTCAAGAGATTGAAAAGAGAGATAATGACGTTTGAATACTTGATTCAAACCTCGTTCTCTAAGGAAAAGAAATGTGTACGCTTCATCGCATTATCTTCGAAGAAGAGAAATCTTCTTATTATGACCATTCTCATCAACATGCTTCATACTTTTTCCATGCGCTTGACCATCAAGTGAACAGACTCTTTGTTGATTGTTTTCGATTCCACTTTCTCAACTATAATGACGATGGCGACATCCTGTGCGATTTTATGGGGAGAAGTGTGAATAGACTACATTTGGATAATGTTCACTTGTTTAATCAAGAATGGCATCTTAGTATGCAATTCTTGAGGGGAGAAAAGTGTGAATTTTTGCATTGTTGATTGATATTAGAGAATACAAATGGTCATACGGCTCTAAACTCATGTAAGAACCGAGCTTCTTCTTATCGGGTCATCTTCACATGGAGTTTTCTCTTCTAAGAACCGTTGGTTGACATCTTCACTTGGATTGATGAGTTTATCGACAAAGTGCTTCCGGTTAATGCTACACGTATACATCAACATGATGATTACGAACAATCTCTCATTCTTGTTTGATGTGATTGGTAGTTTGGTGTTACCATTTTATGTGTTCGCTGCGGCCTAATTGTTGATTTCCTTGATGAACATCTTTCCGTTCTTGTTTGATTGGGAGGATTTTAGTTAAGGGATTTGCAAGATGTAAGTTGATTGGGATGCTTTTGGTGATGATCTTGTTTTGGTAAGTTGAAGATGTTAACTATCTATTCCCAACCGGACAATCTTGAAGAAGGTCGAGTCTACAGCCTTCTACATTTTACGCTACATGATAGAAGACTAAAGACGAGTTGCAATTTAACGATCTAAAGACTTCTTCTTAATCCGGCATTTATCTAACAGTTGTCGGTTTAGGGAGAGCACTAATCTGGGGAGAGTGATATGTCCGATATAATCCCCAATTAGACTTGCTCACACCCAGACTTCAAAGATGTTGATTCTCACAAAGACTTCAGCGTTCTTCTCAACAAATTTCTTGTATTTGGTCGATAATATGTTGTCGATTACGAAGTGTCAAAACCAAAGAAGGGGAAGGAGACAATCATCTAAACATGAGTAAACTTGATGAACTTAATACTTCTAAGTAATTGAAGATATCCCGGGAAGACAAATGTTATTACCGCAGAGAAACTCAAGGTTTGACTCATGGCGAGTAAACTTGATGGACTTAATACTTCTAAGTGATTGAAGTTATCCCGGGAAAACAAATGTCATGACCGTAGAGAAATTCAAGGTTTTACTCATCAAGGCGTTTAGTGTTCTTATTCCAACTAGGTGGGGGAAGTGATGTTAGAGTTAGTTTCGAAGATGAATGAGGTACATCGGTGTGTGATGATCTCGATGTTATCGCAATCATCAAGGGAGAGAGATTGTGTACATTGGGGATGCTCAATTTGTTTTACTTGAGGGCTTAATCTGTGATTCGTAGATATAATCACTTATTTCGTGTTGACATCCGCAAAGATTGTCACCAGAGAGATAATCGGTGATTCGCCCGCTTCTTCAATGTTATCGGTTGTTCTCTCTTTGGGGAATGTGTGTACTTGGTCCTTGAGCTTCATACACGATCATCGTGGAAGAAAGCCATTGTTTACCACAAACATTGGGAAGGTGTTTTCCTTCGGGTATGATGTGTATTCGGAGAGTTCTTGGATATTGGTGTACTGGTTCTTAAGCTTCATACACGCTCATCGGGGAAGAAAATGTGAACATGGGAAGGTGTTCTTCATTCCCCATGAAGTGTATTCGGAGAGTTCTTGAGCATTATACTAAGAGGCGGATTGCATCATTTCAACTACTCTGGGAAGTGGTTTCTTGACAACTTCGGTATGGATTGCTTGAGACTTGATGGGTATGGAATTTGAGAAGATTATTTTAATGTGGAATGATACGCTGTCGTTGTTCTATTGGATGATATAACCTCGAGCGAAGAAGAATCTTGTGATTATTCTTAAAAGGAGCGGTGGGATTATGATAATGGTGTGCTTCTTTGTGCACTGGCTAAAGCAAGCTTGAAATAGAGCTTCAAATCTGCTCAACTTAAGGATTTTCGGTTTGGGGGAAGTTGCCAAAGTCTCTTTCTCAAAGGCTCATGTTCTATCTTCTATTTTGGAGCCTCGAAGCTTTGGTGGTGGAAGTTTAAGAGATGACCAATTCTATCTTCTGACGTCTTTGCTTCGATATCCTTATCTCGGTACTCGCTTTCATCATCTTCTTTAACTATATCATCTATTCTATCCTTGTATATATTTTTCGAAAAACCAAATACAAAACCCATAAAAATTTGAAAATCTTAAAATACCAAAAATATTGTTTTATCAAGACATGTCTTCCGTATCGATAACATCTACGGTCTTAGAAATGTCATTCAATAATGGCACGGGACCATAGATGAAGTTCGACGAGGAGGTGTAAATATTCTTTTCCAAAACATGTCTCAAAATATGGCTTACGATTATTTGATTGTAACTCAGCGCTTCAATTATGGCTTGCGGTTATTTGGGGCGTGACCGCGCTTAAATTATGGCTTGCTATCATTTGAGATAGCAACCCATTTTCAAAGAAGGAAAGTGCTACGCTTAAACGATATTTCATATATTTCGTGCACTTATCCTAAAAACAAAACAAGGAAAGTATGTGAAGGGCTGTTCCTACACAAATATTTTTCCGTCTAAAATTCTTGAAAAATATTTGGTGTTTTCAAAATGGTGGTAAATGAGTTGCTTGTAAATCTATCGATTCGAGTTTTTGTGAAAATTGAAAACTCAATCAATGACTTCAGCTTTTAATCTTTTCGGAAAATAAGTCATTGATTGAGGGGGAATGTTTTCAAATTTATATCATCTAACGGACTTTCTTAATTATCCTCGTGCTTATCCGAAAAATATAATTGCCTATGTTGAAGGACTAGGTTTCTAGGATATGATTGTTAGGTTTAGATGATTAGAGTTTGGTAAACACATTATTCCCATGCTTTACATGATCTGTTTGATATGTTGGATTGACTTTTATTAGTCGATTCTTTGTTTGGGTGATGTCGAGCCACCATATATTTGTATGTATGTTCACTAACGATGCGAGATATCATGGATATAAGAATGTTCCGATCCGGATCCCACAATTTAAGATGATTGGATGCCGAAAGGAAAGGTAACTATTTCTTGGGTTGACAAATGAAGAAGCGAGCTTAATTGGACTTCAATGAGAGTTGGCATAAATGCAACGAAGAGGTCTCACCGCATCGGCAGATGGTTTTCTTCTAAGTGATTGAAGAAACGGAGCTTAATTTGACCTCGGTTGGCATTCAAAATGCAACGTGAAGAAGAAGTCTCAATGCATCTGCAGACGGTTTTCTTCCAAGCCCTACAAAGAACAACGGAAGATTCTCAACCACCTAACGTATCTTTGTGCAAGGATACCATTTTAAACAATTTTGAATAATTTGATTAAATTGTTTTGAAAATGGAAAATATTGTTTTGAAAATTAAATGCACTTAATTTTGAAAATCACCGGACTTCATTTTATCAAAACTTAAGTCACTCAATTATCGACTTCGGTCATCGATTGAGGGGGAGAGTGATTTAATTTAAAATATTTTCAAACAATATATCTTCAAAAGAGTCCATTTTGTACAACAAAAAGTGGTGATCTAAAGATTTAATGTTATGTCATGGTATGATTTTCTTTAAAACTCAAAGATCTGTCAAAATGAAATTTTTTACATTACGGTTTGATTGTGAAATTGTTTTATTTTACTTAAAGGTCTCTTAAAACAAATCATACACGACACTAACAATCTTTAATGTCTAAATCTGTTCCTATCTCATCATCTTCGAAATTAAATCTTGCCACGTCTTTCCCTAAAATTTTCTAAATAATTTAAATCTTTTGGGATTACAAATCTCAAATGGTTTGAAATTTTGATCGCGGAGAGATCGTGATTTAAACTCTGTTTAATGGAATTAGTTTTGTCATACTTAGCTTGCACGAAGATTTGCCATGAAGATGCGGGAGAATTTGTGATTTAATAATGAAATTTGATAAAAGTTGATCGTTTGCATGCGGTGTCCTCTGAGGGGAGCATTTTATAAGGTCTTCCAAATCATCCATAATAGCTATAAAGTCATGTTCCTCAAAACATTATGAAAATTGTGACTCAATTGAAGTCCTGCTTGTTCCTTTTGTACCAACATGATAGCTTTACGAAGATCGCAAGATCCTTCTTTTTCTAAGGCTTAGTAGGACAATTCCTTGCCATGTGACCCACTCCTTGACGGTTGTAACACGTAACTGATTAACCACGATTCACATTTCCATAATTCCCAACGATTGGGGTGCAACATTCCCATTTCGATTACCTTGCTCTATTCCCAACATTACGCCCCATTTGATTTCCAACATTCGACCCACTGATTACCACGATACGGAACCGCTGATTACCCATGTGAAATCGGTAGCATATCCCTGCTGATTCCCAATAACTCCAACCATTTGTCCTTGATGACCCATATTCACACCGGTTGTGCAATTTTCACATTGCGAGTGTTTGATGAAATCCTTTGGTTGTTGTTAGTTGGTGTGGAATAGCGACCTCTGAATGCTTTAGTCAAAAAGCAAATGCGATTGACAAAGCTTGTTCTTGTTCGGTTTCAAGATCGGTGATTCCTTGTTCTGGTATTGTGGATATTGTTGTTGTTGATTGACTTGTTGTTCTTGAGAGTAGAATTGTTGTTGAGGATAACGACTTGTGGTTGTGGAATGTATTCTTTCGCAAGTTGTTGTTAGTGGAAGATGATGAAGCTTGTTGTTGTGAGTTCACGGAGTTGGAGTCTTTGCAATTAGTGCCAATGGATCATGATTCTTTGCCAATCTTTCTTTCCTAACTTCATTGACTTGACTTGGTTTTGTTTTAGAAAATCGTTGAGTTGATCAAAGTTCACTTTGATGTAAGTCCTTTGTTTGGTTGACAATAGTGACATATCGTCCCCATTCTTACGGAAGATTGTTGAGAAATTTGATGTTACTCACGATAGTTACGGGTGCCAACTTGTTTTCGATAAGCTCATTCATCAACGTGCAAAACCTTCCATAGTAGGATTCAATGGATTCTCCGGAGTAGATGTAAACTTCTCCCATGCGGTTAGCGACTTGTTCTCCGTGTCTTGTTGACCAATTTTTGTTCCATAACAAAGCCGTCTAACACGTTCCCACATTTCGTAGCGGTTTCACAATTGTCCACGTGACAAAGATGTCTCTTGGTAAACCCGGTTGGACAATATGAATTGCCATGTCATCGCTTCGACTGTTTGTTATCCTCGTCCGTGTATTCGATTCATTTTGAACACGAAAAGATGGTGGGACGGAGGTGTTGCATCAAGATTTCGGGTTTTGGGTGGTCGAGGCTTGAAGGGTCCATTCGTAATGGATTGAATCATGAGTTTTCCATTAGGTTTGGTCTTGATGTAGCGGAGCATACGACTTGTCCATTGAAGATATCCACCCTTTTCCAGCATAGGAGGACGGTTTTCGGCACCGGCTGCATGAATGTCTTGTTGAGTTGCCATTGATGAAGGTATTTGATGATAAAGTTGATGTAGGATCGATTCAACGATAAAGGAGTTGTGTTTGATGAAGATTAAGCTCGGTTGTTGTAGTGAAAATTTGGTCTAAAAACTTAAAAACCTCAATAACTTCTGTTCGGAGCGTTTTTAGGACTCGAAGGTTGACCCGGATGAACTTTAGTTCATTCGGCGTGTCATTCTCCTCGTTCTCACGGTCGTTTTGATGGGTAGAACGCTGAAAACGGAGTTACGGTTCAAAAGTTATGGCCGTTTGAAGTTTTGCTTAAGATTTTACTCGTAAACTTGTTCTTAGGCGTAGGATTGAGTGCTTATGCGTAGAAATTGGCTTAGGCGTGGGCGCTTATGCGTAACTCTCCTTAGGCGTAAGATGATGCTTATCGTAGACCCGGACTTCTGGCGTAAACTTAAGGTTAAGCGTAAGCTTATGCGTAAACTTTATACTTAGAAGTAGAGTACCTTCGCGTAAGATTTAACTTAGGCGTAGAGTGCTTACTCGTAAGCTTTCGCTTAGGCGTAAGATTAGGTTTAAAACCAAAATCCTTCACACTCGTCCAAGCGTGAAAGATATCCACAAGTCGAAGTGTTTTCAAGCTTATCCAAGCAAGGGAAACACTGAGTAACCGTTGTTGCACGAAGATTTGTCACCAAAAGCTTATGCGTAAAACTCAAATCTTCGCGTATACCTTACGCGTAGAAACTAGGGTTTTGACTTTTCCTTACGCGTAAAAGGAGGGTTTTGACTTTCAATGCTTACGCGTAAAAAATGACCAGTTTTGCAAAAACGCAATTTTTCACCCAAAAACTCATTTCCAAATGATTTCTTTTGCACAAACTTCTTCCAAAACACTTAATGATCAATAAAGACTACAACTTTAAGCTTAAAACCACGTAAAAATCAAAACTTTATGCAAAAAGCCCACGTTTTATAGGAAAAAAACGCAACTTTTCTTGTAAAGCTTTAACAAAAAACGAACACACACACTCCTAAACCATTGTTAGGCGATTGATACCAATTGTAGAACCTTAAATATATCAACCTTATCACTTTACCAAGCTAAACAAACGTATACCACGAACACAGTTATTAAGTAGAACACAAAACACAAACACAAGCGTATTAGAGATGGAAAGAAAGAAAGATGGTGACTTGATGATGTTATTATGCGTATATGTGTAGAGAGAATAAGATGAACAAAAGATGTTATATCAAAAGAAAACACACACACACACTCAAGCACACACCCTCAAATGAGACTTTGAGGGTATTTATAGTACAAGTAACATAATGCCCTAAGGCTTGGCCATGGGCGTGAGATGGGCTTGGACATGGATTGGGTTACATGAACTTATACAAGGCTAGCTTAACTAAGCGATTAACCATTTAGCTTAGCCCAATCCACGAGCCCGTTGACTATTCTAGCACGATATCTAACACACGTTACAAAGTTCCTAAACGTGAATGACCATCACTTCTAATAAAAATGTTACGGCTAACATGTCTTTATGCTTACGCACGCACTATGCCTTTCACAGAGTTACGTAATTCCCTTACATAATCTTATCACGCGATTTAGAGCTCGCACACTAGTAGTAGCCTTGGGAACGATTTGGGATGTAGAGGTCATGGTGCTAGTATAACTAAGTCGGGGAGTCACGAACAAGACCTTTTATCTCGTGAACGTGAGTTCCATGGTTGGGTTTTGATGAACACGGGTCTAAAACTAGTGTGTTTATCAAGAACAAAGCTAATTGATTGTGTGTGAAGCAAGGTAAAGTAGCATTCAAGGCATGATCCACATAACACAATAGATATAGATAGTTCAAGACTTTATATACACGAATCATACAAGTCACAATTAATGGGTAATTAACGCAACAAGTATATCTACTAATTATACGAAGGAACCCTCTTGACCTATGATCCCAAGCATAATGAGCGCATTAAGAATAGTTTATATTGAATATGCCTATGTATGAATTCCTCCCAACCCGGTTGGTCAACATAAGGAAGAGTCTTAAATATCATCCCACTAGGTTTGTTCATCAATTTACCACACCATTCTCACAAGCATGATATTGACTCATGATTCTAAACTAATCAAGCAACTAACCCTTTCGACCTATGATAGTTGCAATAATGAATCAAGAGATAAACGATATCCAAGTAAAAGTACTATCGAATTTATAAGCATACATATTCACAAGTCATCACAACGGACCGTGGTCCTGAGTGCATACTACATGAACCAGCGTGGATCTCTCGGAGTACGTAATCTACTTGAAGGGGTCCGACACATCGAAGCCACGGTTGTAGAAATGAACACCGATATAGTATACCGTCCCGAAGTTCGAACCTCTGTGATGTGCGCCGTACTCGTCGGGCGTCCTTCTGCTCTTGGGGAAATACGCCCTTGCTTATAAACTCCACAATTGGGGTCATCCATGTAGGACCTTGTTCCTCTATCACCGTGGATATCTCCATCTCCGAGATGGACTTGCTCTTCAGAGTTTCCACCAATACTTGTTTTGACTGGTGCGCAAAGCTTGTGGATGCAATCTTGCTCGGTGCATCCGCCTTTCATTTTCCCTCTAGGAACTTGTTTGATGGTAAACTGTTAAAGCCCTGGATTAGGGACTTGGTCTTGTCGAGGTATTGAATCATGTTTTCCTCTTTAGCCACGTACTCGCCCAATACATGGTTGGTTACTAAATGGGAATCCACATTTGCTTCTAGGTTGCGTATGCCCATTCGAGCTGCAATGCGTAATCCAGCAATCAGGGCTTCATACTCTGCCTCGTTGTTCGTGGATGTGAATTCAAAACGCAGTGCGTAAGTGAATTCCATTCCTTTTGGACTCGTAAGGATAAGGCCTGCGCCTGACCCGTCTACGCATGAAGATCCGTCCGTAAATAAGATCCATGGTTCTTATAGTTCCACCTTGCTTTGTGAAGGTGCGTCATCGATGTCGGTTTTTGATGATGAAGTGCGCTAGTATCGTCCCTTAACCGCGATGCATGGTGCGTAGGAGATGTTATGCTCACCTAGCAATACACTCCACTTCGTAGTCGATCCCGATGCATCGGGTTTGGAGATGATTTGCTTGATAGGTTGGTCTCATGATCACCGCTATTGGGTGTGCTTAAGTACTGCGCAATCTTTTGGCGGCGAATACTAATGCCGGGACCAACTTCTCCATTGCACTATAGTTAACCTCCGTTTTCTTTAGTGCTTTGCTTACAAAGTATACCGGTGTTTGTCTTGAATTCACATGCATCGGTAGTACCGCGCTAACTGCTCCATTAGTCGCAGATAAGTACATAATTAATTCTTCCCCTAGGCGGGGCGCGACTATGGTGGGAAGCGCTGCTAAGTGTTGTTTAAGATGTATGAAAGCTTCTTCTGCTTCCATATTCCAGCGAAACTCTCCCTTTTTTTGTACACTTCTTGAGTGTTTTGAAGAGAGGAAATGACTTGTCTGCTGATTTGGACAAGAATCTATTCAAACCGGCCAGTTTCCCGTTTAGAGATTGGACTTCTTTCAACATGCGTGGTGAAGGAAGTTGGATGACAACCTTCGTTTTTTCTGGACACGGTTTGATGTCATCGGGCTCTATCAAATATTCGAGGAACATGCCTTCTGTAGCGCCAAAAGTGCATTTCTTGGGATTTAGCTTCATGTTGATCTTATTTAGTGTCTTAAATTTTTCCTCAATGTCGGCGCACCAATTCATCCTCTGTATGGCTTTTTATGACAAGGTCATCAACATAAACCTCTAGGTTGCCGCCCACCTGCTTTTCAAATGCGTTGTCCACCAATCGCTGGTAGGTGGCGCCTGCATTCTTCAAGCCAAAGGGCATCTTAGTATAACAATAGACGCTTTGGCTTGTATGGAAGGCCGTTTTTTCTTCATCTTCTTTAGCCATATGGATTTCGTGGTATCCCTTGTATGCGTCCAAGAAGCATTTAAGTGGGTATCCACACAAAGATTCTATCTTCAAGTCTATCTCTGGTAGTGGGTAGCAGTCTTGTGGACATGCTTTGTTGAGATCCGTGAAGTCCACGCACATCCGCCAACTACCGTCGCTCTTCTTGACCATCTTTGGGTTGGAAAGCCGGTCATGGTAATAGACTTCTCGCATGATACCCCTCCACAAGTTTATGTACTTCCGCGAATTGTTTGTGCGCGCCCGAGCCCGGTCGCGCTTCTTCGTCAGATCGGGAGTATCCTTGTCGGATTCTCAACTTGTTTCTCAGAATCGGGCATTGTACCTCGGTCATGTGCTTTGGTTCCCATGCAAAGATATCCAGTTCTTTTGCAAGAGTGCGCACAGGTGCCGCCTGTTATCGAGATAGCGATCCCGATTGATACTTCTTGCTCGGGTAATCGGGATGAATTGCAACCCTTAGGTTTGGCACTTTAGTTGGCGTGATTACGGAATGTGTTCCGTCTCACATGTAATTGTGTTACATTCTCCGTGTGGTACGGTGGTATTGTAGAGAGTAACAATGCCTCCTCCACCGGAATTTGAGCATCCCATGTCTTGTAGGCGGTATCGCGCTTATGGTCGAAATCCACGGTCTTCCAATAATGCCATTGTATGGCGAAGGGATTTAATCACCATAAAATTCATCCAGTCGTCGTGGAGTGTTCCTTATTACCAACATTGACTAGTAGGCGATTTTGCCCCATGGGCCATATCTTTTCTCTGTAAAGCCGTCAACGATGTCATGACCGGTTTAGCTGACTGCGTATCTCAGGTCGCAATCCGCTGAAACAATGTTCATACATTATATCTGCAGATGCTCCTCCATCGACATACATGCGGTGGATATCATGACCCTCTGCGTTAATTTCAATGGTGAGCGGTTCTACCACTGCGTTGTCCGCAGCCAAGGTGGGGAAAAAGATTTCGCTTCCACGGGAAAACTTTTGGCTGATCTTCTGCCTAGTCATTCACTGCCATGATTGTATCATGTAGATGGTATCAGCCTTATCTTTAGGTGCTTCTTTCTTGTTCCCAGTCTTCTGCTTATCTTTCCCTTCCTTAATGTTCTTAACTAAATGGTCCAATCTACCTTCTTTAACTAGCTTATCAATTAGTTGGCGCAACTGGACACACTCATTGGTGGTGTGGCCCTTCGTCCATGATAGTCGCAGATCCGTTCCCACGCTACCGATCTTCCGGGTGCGATTGGTGGGGGCCTCAGGAAGTTCGCGCCTTCCATCGCGAATATCTCTTTTGGAGACTTGGTTAGCGGGGTATACTTGTCGTTATCTCGTCCGCTCCCCTGGCCGCGGTAGTTCTTGTTGCGGTTGCTACTTTGGTCAATGGATTGTCTCGTAGGCTGTTCTTGTGACCTATAATTTGAGTAGCCTTTCTTGCTGTCTGCCGCGGCAGCTTCTCCTTGGATAAAGGACCTTGTGTATTTCATTAGTTCATCAAAGGTTTGGGGGATCTTGTTGTTCAGCCTTTTGATTAGTTCTGGGTTATTTATCCCATTCATGAACCCTGAGATCTTTAGTATTTCGGGACATGCCTTTACATGTATGCAGTCGTCTTTGTAGCGCTCCACATAAGCGCTTGTAGATTCCCCTTGGTGTTGTTTTACCCTGGCAAGTTCGACAGGGTTTTTGGCGCACTTCTTCTTTTGAGTGAAGTTCAGGCGAAACGCCCGCAACTCTTCAAAACCATCAATGCTTCTGCGTGGAAGCTTACTGAACCAATTTCGTGCATTTCCCACTAATGTGGAAGTGAACATGTGGCACCACACAGGTTGTGGCCAATTTTCTATGGTAGCAGCTGATTCGAAAATTTTTAGGTGGTCATCCGGATCACCTTTTCCATCGTAGGTTTTTACATTGGCGGGCATGCGCCTTCTCTTATCTTCTGAGAAATCGCTGATGCGTCGGGTGAACGCATCAACCTTTTGGCCGCGCTAGGGAAGAGACATATCTTCCTCCTTCCGGTCGCGATATCTTTCCTTGGACTTCCAGTGTCCTCTTTCGCTGTCCTCGTTGTCTGAGGAATCACCAGAGGACGAGCCTCCCCTCTTTCGGCGCTTGCGCCGACTGTCCTCAGAATCGGATCTTGAAAAGCTTTCACTTGGGGAGTGTCGTCGTCCAAGTCTGTTATGGACCCTGCGGCTACCAAGCCTAGCGTGGACATTGGTATGCCGTCCGTCCTTTTCGTGTTCTTCCAGATACCGCAGGTCAGCTGCTTCATCGTTCTCGACTCTCCTCCCGATCCTGGTAAACACTGGAGGGCAACGGCTATCCTTTCCACGCCTCTCCTTCTGATGACGCGATGGGGATGTCTCATACTCCGTGTCGAAGTTTAGTCGGTGCTGCAGGTTTTGATTCGACCTCTTTTTTGCCTCCTCTTGCATGAGGGCAGCCAAGGTTTTGTAGTTTTGAGACACGAAGTCACTTGGCGCTAGTTCAGGCACGACCCCTTTTAGCGAGGGTTTCAAGCTTCCACCCGAAACCTGTTATGCTCAGTGCGCTGGCGGGGTTGTGAGGTTCATTTCGGCACCGATTGCGTGGGAGTGGTAAGGAGGTCTGTTGTGGAACCTCGGTAGGTGGTTGTCGTAAGCGGCATGGGTTGTCCCCGCGTGGTTCCACTGCTATAAGACCGGATCGACCCTTGGTTTCGGGTTGTCTTGGTTGTTCCGAGGCCCGCTTAGAGGCCGATCCACTTTGCTGTTTTTTCCCTTATAAGTCGCTATGCGATCGCTGGCTTAGGTTTCCATGCTTTGTCATTCTAGTTCTTAGTGATTTGTCCCACGGATGGCGCCACTTGTTGATACAAAAGTTGGGCGTTCCTTGTTTGGACTCCAGTTCTCGTATCAATTAGATCTTGATGCTTGAGACCTGCGCACTAAGGGTGTGTTTGTTTCATTAAGATGTTTTGGGTCTGAAGCTGACTACCACATCTTGCTAGTAAGAGGTGGCTAGAAAGTCTAAATCTGAACAAAATAATGTTGTTTGTTTTTGTATAAGTGTCTGAATGCTTTTAAGTGCTCGTTTTTGCAATTTGTTTATTAAACCAACGTAATGTGATAATAACTAACTTATGTAAATATGAAACAAGACTTTTTATCATAAATATAACATAGTTAATAAACAATCAAATATATTATACAAAGTTTACAAAGCGAGTAAGAGGCAAGAAGACAAGTCCCCACCTCTTCTTGAGTAAGATGTTATATGTCTAACTGGGTCTTACTCAAAAGAAAAAAACAAACAAGCAAAACGTCTGCCCTCCTCTTACTAGTAAGAGTAAGAGGGCTAGTAAGACTTTTTTTTAAAAACAAACACACCCTAAGTAAACAGAAAACACCGTTAGGCTTATCGTGGGATTGTCTGTAACATATTGGATTTCACAAACACACTAAACCATAATCACAAGTAGGCATATAAGAGGTTTTAGAGAGAGAAAGTTAGAGGTTGGGAACTTTAGTGAGAGAAAGAAGAAATCTTATTATGAGCTCCAACTCTCTACCTTGGAAGGTAGAGAGTATTTATAGTCATTACATAAATCGCCACCTATCGGGCTGTGGATCAGGCATACAGTGGGTAAAGACTCGTCCGTCCTCCACGGTGTTACTAAACTAAATACTACTTAACTTATAATAATCTACGACTACAAGCTTTCTAACGATTACATATACTTGAGGTGACCGACACTTCAATAACTGGATTTACTAAATCCTAACAATCTCCCCCTAAGGGAGGTCACCTCAAACACACATTAAACATACATTGAATACAAAACAGATATTATTAAAAAAATTGTTCTTGCATTCTTGATGTAGTACTTTGCTCAGAAGCTCATGATCATTGATTCTTCACATTGCTTGTTTGATTAATCCAAGTGGAGGTCTTTTTACCGATCCACGTGATAATGAGTTTTGAGCCGTTTGAGATCATCGGCAAACATCAATCTCGACTCATCCATTGTGGTGTTGGTATTATGTGATGTTGTGACATCTTGTGACATGCTCACACTTTTGAATCATGACATCTTTCCATCGAGTAGCGGAAGCTTTCGTTGATTCATGATATTGGAAGCGGTAGCGAAGCATGGAGTGAAAATATCGAGTCATTAATGCACTAATCATGATTTCTTTAGAAGTGAATGTGAAGTGTGAGCATGCGGCTATGGATTGACCGCATCATTCGGATCACCGCAAACGTCGGGCGTCTGCATACAACGATTATTAACAATACTGAGCACGAAAGTGTCTTTGATCACTTTCGTTGAATTGAGGTACACGGCCCACGGTTCCCCGCTGAAAAGACTGCCGCTCTTTTTATTAAAATTGCTGGTTTTGGGGCTTTTTCAGCTATTGACAACCAAAAGTTGTAGGTAATTATTTCCAATTTTCATGGTCATGAGAATGGAGTCAAACGGAGTCCGTATGCTCAACTTATGGCCAAAACAGTGGACAGGTGTCGGGAGATCTTTAACTTAAGTTTGTTTCTTCGTTTAAGATTCACTTCTTCATGTTTTCGTCCGATTCTTCCACGACACGTACCATGAACCTACAATAGCATATATAATATATTAAGTATTGAAAGTTCATATAATTAACCAATATATAAGCATAAAAGCACAAATAACGTGCATAGAAATATGTATAAAATGAGCGTTATCAAAGATAGCTATAGAAATTGCAGATTTAGAAGATGATGTACAAGATATTGCAAGTAAAATAATGTGTGATTTTGTTTTTTGTGTTCAGTTATGAAAAAATGTAAATCACGTGTGATTTACTCTTTTTCTAAAACATATGTGATTCTCTTTTAATCTAGAAAGGAGTAAATCATACGCGATTATGGTATTTTTGTTGTGTTTTGCTATGAAAAATGTAAATCATGTGTGATTTATTCTTAGTTGTTGTGAACTGAATCAAATTTGACTGTATTTTGATCTAGAAAAGAGTAAATCACATGTGATTCGGTTGTTGTAGTTTTTTGTTATGAAAAATATAAATCTCAAGTGATTTTTATTTTTTTAACTGAAAATAAGAAACATTGGTTATCGTAAATCATATGTGATTCTATTTTTGATTTGGCATAATATTACATGTGATTCCGCATCAAAACAATTAATATTAAAGTATACACTCTTTATTAGTTATGAAATTCTTTTCAGCAATCACATATGATTTTTACAAAATCTCATGTGATTCTTTGGTTGATCACATGTGATTCTCTCATAAATCTCAATGACTCTAGTAAGTAATTCCTTATTTCTTGTGTTGTGAAAAGGTATTATGTATTATAGAAGATGGGTCGGTGGTATTTTATTGTAGACATTTGCATAGAAGGTGAGAGCAATTGTACAGAAGGCGACAACAATTGATGCTTGAACACTTTTGAGTTTTGGAATTTTCATTTACTTGAATATATTGAATTCTTCATAATTTTTGCAAAAGTTTTTATTACTTACTTGAATACATGAAATTCTTGTTAATATACACAATTCTATTATATTTGTTATTTACTTGAAAGTATGAATTTTTTGTGTATGTTCAATAAAGCACATGTTAGTTCTCAAAAAATCATATGTGTTATGCCAAAAAAGTCACATGTGTTTCATCTAATAGACCCGAGCTTGAGCCAAAATTAATTTTTTATTGTCAAATCGTATCAACAAGCTGAGCTCAAGCTTTATAAAACTTAAACAAGCTGAGCTCAAGTTTTGACAGGCTTAAGCTCGGCTCCACTAGTTTTTACGCTGGAAGGCACATAACAACTCCCATTAAACAATTGATAGAATTCCCAATTATACACATCGACTCTAAAATTCAAACAATTAACCCTTCCACACATGACAGTCAACCAGCTCCATTCTCAACACAAAATGACAAAAACAACTTGACCTTATCTCTAATTCACTATCCTTCTCATGAATAATAAAAACAATTGAACCTACATTTCTATTATTCATCACTCAAATTAACAACTACAACTCTGTGACCAAATAAAACACATTCGACGTCCATTCATCATTCAAAACTACAATCAACGCCACACATCACACATTTATCAACACAATGAATAATCTAAAATTAATACTAAAAAAAGTTAGAAGAGCTTATCGTAAGTAATGTAATAAATATATATATATATATATATATATATATATATATATATATATATATATATATATATATATATATATATATATATATATATATATATATATATATATATATATATATATATATGTGTGTGTATATATATAGTAGGATCCAAGAGAAGTAAATTAAAATAAGAAGTAGTAAGTGACCAAAACCACGATTTGAGATGCAACGACTTGCATTAGATGCATTTCTATTTATATAGATGCAACATCTTGAGTTTCAAAGTTAATTTGATGTATAGATGGTGCAAATTGATTTTCATGATTTCTGCACGCATGAGAGGAACAAAAAAGAGAAATCATGAAATGCATCTAATATACGATATGCATCTTATTAAAAGCTAAAAACACGTTATGATACGTTGTAATGCATCTAAGATTATAGAGATGCATCTAATTTAGGTCGGTGCATCTCGGATTTACGCTTATAGTTCTTCTTATTCCTTCTTATTTTAAGTAATCTTCTTATTTGATCCTAACTCTCTCTCTCTCTCTCTCTCTCTCTATATATATATATATATATATATATATATATATATATATATATATATATATATATATATATATATATATATATATATATATGTATATATATATATATATGTAACATATATATAACAGATGCACATGATGTCATTAATCACCGAAATGCCACGTAATGCCACCTCTATGCCACGTTTTGCCGGTCAATGCCACGAATGACACATAAGCAATTTTAAGTTTGGGTGCCACATATGCATGTGATTATAATTTAAAAATGGACACAGTGAGGTTCGAACTCGCATATGTATAATACTTTTCAAATTCCTCAAGTAATCAAACCAACTAGGCTAATGAATCTTTGGTCACGTACTCAAATCGGATATATAATATTTTTATTTTTTCAGATTTATCTTCTTGATTATATGGATATATTAGGAAAATATATATTGTGATATATTATAGGCCTATATTTAGGCCCGGTTAACAATTTGATTATATGCATGATTCTATAAAATTTTATCATAATCTGTAAGGTATATATAATATATTGTATCAGCATTACATACAAACGTAGTATACACAGATAGTTTATTAAAAGATGCAGCCAAAAAGACAATCGAAAAGGCTTACAAGAGCTAAAGATATTAAGAGTGGTGCTTCTGTTTCAAAAGGTATTATTGTGATATTTTATGTTTGTATTGTTTGTATTGTTTTTGTATTATTGTGATTCTTGTATTACTATTTGGCAAAACAGATTCACATACCAATAAGAAAGCTAAAACTAACGATGTTGAGGTATTGGAATCAGCCACATCAGGAAATCAAGAAACATGTATTGTAGTTATTTTGTACTGTTATTGTTTCCTCAATTATTTTTCATTAATATATATATTCATACAACCTGCATGTATTCTATGTATATGTTGTATGTTTTTGGATTTTTATTGTAGGAAGGTAACAAACATGTATTGTAGTTTTCAAATTTATTTATTTATTTTTATTGGATTTGTTTTTTAATTAATACAAAATGTTTTCATTATATTTTAAACAACAATGATAAAAGTCGCAGAAGAAATCAATTGCTATGTGGTAAAACTACTTTTGAAAGAAATCCATCGTGAAGAAACTATCAAAGCCAGACGCTGAATGTGCCACCAAGATGTGAGGGTAATATGTTTTATTATTGTGTAATTTATATTTTTATTTAAATAGAGGGTAATATGTTTTATTATCGTGTAATTTATATTTTTATTTAAATATTACTTTCGATACGTTTGAATTAATTTAGAATCATGTATTGTTTGTTTATAAACTCTAGATGCTCCAATAAGCAATAAGACGTTACAACAGAGTTGTTCATCTTCTCAACATGCCCATCGCCAAACACTGATCGACGCTTATGTCTATGCCAATGGTAGAAAGCAACACACCGGGAATCAGCTCTAAAATATGGAAAGGAGTTGGAAGGTATTGTTAGTTTAATTGTGTTTGTTATGACAATTGTTTAGTAAATATTATATAATTTCCAAGACCTAATAATGTGTAGGAAGAAACGAAACTCAAAATGAGTTTTGGTTATCAAACATCTTCTTTACGCCCCAATAAAGTTCTCGAAAGACCGAAGCACCATTCATGATTCTAATTTCAAGTATCAAGGTAATAGTTCTAGAGTGAATAACTCTAATCTAGGGAAATCTAAATTTGGTGAAAGAAATATTCAAAGGAAGAGTGCCAATTTCAAAGCAGCTCACGAGGTATACATATTGTTTATTACTATTAATAATAGCATTGTTTATAAATATATTTACCAACAAATGTATGTGTAAATGTTTACGGAGTAAACATACATGAACAACAAATAACTCCTTTAGAGAATGTCGATCCCATGATTACTAACATGGTAATAAAAGGGAGATGTATATCTATTTGGCATTCTCACAAGTTGAATGAAGAACATGATCCATATAGTTTGGATTTTGTTTTGCAAGATGCGGGGTAAATTGAATTTATACGCATAATTTATACATATTGGAAAGTATTGATCATAGAATCTAACATTTGTAATCAGATAAACAAATTCAATCGAATCCAAGTATACATCAAAAAGAGATGATGTTTAAATTTGAACCACTTTTACAAGAGGGCCAATGTTATATCATCTCAAGATTTGGAGTGGTGAAAATGGTGGTAGATTACCATTGTTACCACACGTGTACAAAATTTGTTTCACAAAGGGACCTGAAATGACCGTAGAGTTGAGCAAATAGACGATAATTACGTTGGTTTTATTTATGAGCCATTCACTCAAATCTTGAATACGACAACTAATATCATGAACATGATTGCGTAGGTATGTGTTGGTTGCTATAAAATTTGTAATTTTATATTCAAAAGGTGATGTTTTAATCTTCTTTATTTTTCGTTATTGTTGGCAGATGTTATAGGAACAGTAGTAGCTATTGGGAAAATTGTATCCGTCAATAGCCATGGTGGCCGGAAGATCCGCAGGAGTGTTGTGATTGAAGATGTTCAGTATGTGTTATTCATATTTATTTACACAAAATATTATATTAATAGTGTTGTTATAATTTAAATAAACACATATCTATTTTAATCCACACAGGTCTCTCAGGATTGATTGTACATTTTGGGATAAATGGGCATTATTGTGGAATGATTATGAAGAGAAACTTGATCAACTTGGACATATAGACTTTCTATTGGTGTTGGGGAAAGTCAAATATTGGGATAGTAAGTTTTTTAATTGTTTTGTAAATTTAGAGCACCATACTCGCTTATTAAAATAAGTATGATATGATTTAATTAAACTTACACATAACATGATACGCCATCTATACATAACGCTTTATTTAGCACAAAGATTTTCATTAACAGGATCCGTCGTTGTTGGTTTCATTTCAAAAGGTAATGTGAATAATACAAGTTTATATAAATAAGTACGACTTTGTTAAAAGTTAATAAAATTCATACATAATACAACCACGAATCGCAAAGAGGATATGACCCTAGGGAATTCAAGATTGAATCATATGACCGTGTCACCATGTAGTTACACCACCGAATTCACGCAAGGATGTGTGAAAAGATTGGTAGGCATGATTCGCAGATTGAACCGGTAACTTTGCAATTTTTACTCTGATTATTGATTTAGGTATTTCGACCAAACGTGTCATTGTTTAAACATCATCAAATTTTACCTAACATTAATAACAAAAACAGGATACATCATGTGTTGTTTACGACAACACAAAGATGTAGTATGAGAGTGGTTGGACTTACATTGGTTGCAAAGCATGCAATACAAATGTAACACCAATAATGTGAAAAGGAAGCTCCAGCTCAAACAATAAGAATCGCTTATGGCATTGCGAACCCACGGAGAAACATCTGTAGCTGCATCCATGTACGGAATATAGTGTGTTGAAATATATTGTTGACGTTGTAAGATGTTTTCAATAATCGTATTTTAAAATCAAAACAACTTAATCATTAATATATGTGTGTTCAAAATCATTGTTCGAATATTCGATGAAAGTGGATCCGCACAAGTGATTATATTTGACAAGAATGTCCATAGGATGATTGGGTTTTCAATGGGAGATAATGGAGAAACAAGGCATGGATACGTATGAATATTTTCCAAATGAGTGAATGCAATAATAGGAAATCGATTTGTTCAAAATCAAATACATCGAATTTAACCATAGCAATAACATGCATATATATCGAAGTGAGAAAGTCACGGAAGATGCAGAAATAATCAATCACTTCAAAGACGATTTCCTAATTGATGAGGTTTAACATATTCTTTGGAAAATAAACTGAATGAAATGGTTATAATTACAATATAATTGTCACTTTTGGAATATTATTTAAAAAAATAACATTCTATTATATTTTACAAAACAGGATTCTGACGATGAGTTGCAAGGAGCTGAAAATGAATTAGAAGATTTAGAATCAGAAAATGAAGATGCAACAGAAGACGCACATATTAGTTAAGAAAAGTCAGCATGTGAAGAAGATGTAGTAGATGAAGATGAAATTGTTAATAAAAATTTGGATTACAACAACGAAGAAGCATTAGATGGTTTATATGATTTTCAAGGTGACGTGGATACACACGAGTTTGCCACAAAAGATACAGAAGATGAATTTACAACAACGATTTCGAATGAAAATGAGGTATGATACATTATGTTTTTTTTTTTAAAACTATGACACAAAGAATTACCATGAGTTTAAATCTAAATATGTGAATCTGTTGACTAATACTTTTACAGGATGGGAAAAATCATAATGCAACTCCTGTTAAGAAAAGACCTCACTCGGCAATAGATCTATTAGAAAGTAGAATAGAAGATGAGAATGAAGAAAACAATTTAGCAAAAAGAATTGTACCAAACAATTTGGAGCAGTGTATTTAATTATCTTCACCAAAACATGTTTTGAATATTGTTTAAGCGATTTTCTTATGGATTATTTTTAAATATTGGATATTATTTGCTTCCGGATTTATGTTGAAAACATTTGTTAAAAGTTTATTTCATATATATTGATTGTTGGTATAGATGATGTTGTTGTGTCACTCCAACAATATTGGCAATTGTATTTATAATCCCGCTATATGAAATTCACAATTTCAAAGCATTCTATTTAGTTGTATTTACAATCCTCGTCAGATCAAATGTTGACATAAGATTAACCAAAACATATTTAAGTTGCATAATATCAAAACAACCTTAAATTGTCACCATTTATAAGCATATACACACCAACTACTAAAAGTTTCATCATGTCAACAAATATAAGCTGCCTAACCAAAAACAACATTAAAATGTCATTCATGAAACGATCCTTTTCCTAACAAACATGGAAAACAGGATACTCTAAATCATCTTCTAATTTATACTCATAAACTTAAATCTTATCATCTTTCCATACTCAAACAAACAATCTTCAAAAAAATGGCTCCAAATCACCTAATGCATTCACGTGATTAACTCGGTATGGATTTTCTATGATAATCAACCTTAATTGTGATCATGTATTCTACTACATCATTCCTAAACAAGCAGCTTGATAAAAATGCAAAGGATGATTAACAAGGAAATCAGCTGGAATAGCCTGTTGTTTAACAATTACTAATATATATATATATATATATATATATATCAATTATAGACTAAAATACACCGTTGGTCCCTATACTTGGCAAGGTGCATCGTTATGGGACAAAACCCGCCTTTTCATCGCCATAGGTCCAAAACTTGGCCATTAAATGCCGAATCGCCCTTGACCAGATTGGGACAACAAACCAATTTCCTTCGAGGGTATTATAGACCATTCACTTTTTTGACCCAACCTAGTTAAAATGTAACCCAACCTTCAACCATATATGTATCGGCTACGACCAAGAGTGAACCCTAAAATACAATCAACACACATTCTACCCAAAGCAAAAAGAAAAACAATAATGGCACAAAATGATAAAGGGAAGGCTTTGTTGAGTTCGTTGAGGAAAGCAGACTGCCCAAATGGAAAACGTTTGGGTGTTAAGAAGGAGAAGGAAGAGGATGACATCTTGTTATCAAAGTTTAACGATTTGGGAGAAAGGATTAAAAATCTGGAAATTTTGTTTAAATATCTTAAGGAAAGGAAGGAAAAGAAGGAAAACGATGATAGGGAGAGTTGTGGGTCTAGCTAAGTGTATGTTTAGATGATAGTAAACATTTGTAGTTCTTGAGAACATGAAATCGATGAATAAAATTTTGTGTTCTTATTTAAGTAATTGTGTTTGAAATCGCTTTTGCATTTCTTAATAGGTTTGACTTACCCAAGTCATCCCCAATAGTAAGTTACAATTTGTTGGTTTTCATAAGTTTGTTTGACTTTGGTAAGTCAAAATTCAAGATGTTACAATACACCATTGTCAATACATTGTTGTTTATTTGCTAAAGCGCTTGCATTTTCAACCCGTGTTTTGAAACCATCGCTTCTAATTTTTCCGACACGGGTGTTTGGTTTTGTCTGAACAACTTTTGGTCGATAAAAGGG
>CM040240.1:204713599-204861189 GCA_022545495.1 Chrysanthemum lavandulifolium | reverse complement strand
TGAGGCGTAGACAGCCTTACCCCTACCTAAGGTAGAGAGGCTCGCTTCTGGTTCTACCAAAGGTTGAAAAGGACCTCCGGCCTTGCAAGGGTGAGGATCGAACCCGAGAGGTGCTTTCTTTTCTACCAAAGGTGAAAAGAACCTCCGCCTTGCAAGGGGTAAGGATCGAACCCTTGAGAGGTCTTTCTTTTCTACCAAAGGTAGAAAAGAACCTCCGACCTTGCAAGGGTAAGGATCGAACCTTGACCTCTTTCTCCGAGGCAAGAGTGTTAACCACTGATCTAACCTTGCTCTTTTTGTTTTTAGTGTATGTTTCATCAATTTATTCACAAAATCCAAATATCTTTCATTCTTAGTTTTGTACATGTTTTCTTCCGATTTTATGCGCTTTTACGTTTTCGTCTCTTTCACATGTTTTCGTCCGTTTTGCATCGACTTTGTCCTTTTAATCGGTTTTATCGTTACGTTTTGTTTACGTTTTCGTCCGTGTTTACACTTTCTCGCTGGGTTTTTCATGTTTTAGTCCGTTTGTATAAGTTTTTTGACCGTTTTCGTCCATTTCTACCCGTTTTCATCTATTTTAGACATCTTCGTCCGTTTTCATACGCTTTCATATGTTTTACATATTAATGTACATTTTCTTAAGTTCCATACGTTTTCTTACGTTCTTACACGTTTCCGTCTGCGTTAGTCCGTTTCTTTCCGTTTTATCCGTTTTTAAGACTTTTCGGGTCAACCCAAGAAGCGAACTGAATTCATATTCGGTTTTCGGCTCGCTTCGGTTTAATTCTAGTTCGGTTCGGTTCGGTTTTCGTGTTGAACCGAATAAAAAGATTACCGATTTAACAAAACCAAACAACCCGATAACCAAACGGATAAACACCTAATTAATTTATAGTGATAGTTTAAAGCGAGGACTTGTTTTGCGGTTTTAAAGTTTAGGTCTTTATAGTTTGAATTCATAAGGAGTTACAAGTATCTTCTATCACACTATCCCCACAACTCTTCTTCAACCTTTCTTTGCAATCTTTCAATAATATCATATTTTACCCAATTTCATTATCAATGGCAGCACCATCACCACAAAACCATTTGGCTAAGCGTGTTATTGATGACCTAATTGAGTTTAGCGGGAGACATCATTGATGGTTACATGAGTTTCTTCAAGGCTCAAGAAATTTCCGGTCTCCGTGGCTTTATAAACCGGATGCGCGAAGAGGCCACCACATAAAGAATGAGATTGCGCATTTTAATGCTTTAATTCTTGAGATGGTAGCTATTGGAGATGGGGATGAATATTTTGACACATTGATGGATCTTAGGCATGACATGGAGGCTACGAGGACTAAGTCTGCGGGGTTGAATGATCTCATTACTCAAGTCGAGGAGGATATCGAGACCAAGGAAGAACAAATTAAGTCGATGAATGGTTGAAGGGTTGCTCGCTATGTAAAGGGATGGTTTCGTTTGCTATAGTGTCATCTGCTTATAATGTCTAATGTCTTGGTTTAATATTATGGTTTGTAGATATATTAACGATGAAACATGTATGGATCTTTTGATGGTTTATCCAATGGAATGGAATGGGTTGCGCTCGCTAGTTTGTTTCATCTTTTTTAATGTTGTTTTGCATTTAGGAATTGGTTGTGGTGTTTAAGTTCATATCTCGTAGAATGTATTATTGTAGGTTTGAGGTTGATCCAAACTCGTTCAATGTTGAGCCATGGATATCGGTTCATAAGTGCTTTGCTTAGGTTGTTCATTTTTAGGTTGTTGTCAATTTTTAGGGTGTTTTGTTGTTTTTTTTGCTTTAAGTTAATTGCATTTACATGATTTCTTGATTTTTTCTTTGTTGGAGGATGTTAGAGCTTATTTAAGTGCTTATAAATAGGTTATTTATAGGCTTAAAGTAAGGTATCGAGGTCGTTTGTTGTGTCGCATCCTTGGTTGGATTTGATTATTTTGTGCTTACTTGTTTATATGGGACTGCTTATTAGTTATAGTTGTTAATTAGTTGCTTTAATTCCATTTTTTATTTTGTTTCTTCATTTTATGCGCCATGTGGTGAGATTTTAGTGTAGCTGCAGTTATATGTGCTTTGATCAATTTGGTTTGAAGTTATATGGGTGTTTGGGACTGTGGTAAGAACCATTTCATTCATGGGTGTGTTGGTTTCAAAATGCACCAAAAATAAAATATTTAAATTCTATATTATCAATTTGGAGCCACATTTTAAAATTATGAAATTTGGAGCCAAATTTCACCAAAATTTTAAAAGTACTTAGGAATTTATGGTTTCCTTATTTGAAAATCGCCCATAATGAGCCCTAATTTTACTCCAATAAATCGAGATTCAAGCAAAATAACCGAACTTCAATTTTACACCATTATTTACCAATTAAGTTTACTAATTTTCTTTAACACATTACTTGACGAATCATGGCAACTCAAACCAATTGTCGGGATGATTTGGTTAATTCGATCGTGAAAATGATAACCCATTTGGATATGAATCGAGGCGTATTCGGATGAGGGTGAGGATGCTAAAACAACCATTCAAATGCGAATGTTGTTAAGAGGGCATAACTAGGTTAGCTAAGTTTCGCAGGATTATGGAAAACCGACGGAATAAAGGTCATTGTAACCTTGATGCATCGAATAGGATATCGTGAAAAAAGCAGGCATTGTTTTCGAGTTTTTGGGTGATTTGGTTCGTGAGCATATAGGTGTCGGATTCTATCACGGAGGAAGGTTGATTCGAAGCAAGAGATAAAATGTGGGATGAAATCACGGTACACATATACTTTTTTAACTAGTAGTGGCTTGGCTATCGTAGGTACAAGGTGTTAATAAGTTTATCTCTGCATTTACATTATGTGCAACTAATTAACAACATTGTGTTAATCTTTGCGTGATATTTTGATGTTGGCTTGACCGTCCAAAAGTCGATAATGAATCGTCTTGGTCAACTTCTAAGGAATTTCGAAGGAAATTGACCGAAAACTACATATTGCCCAACCAAAATACCCTTTCAAAACTTAATGAAGTCCGTGATATAGTGCAATTATAAAAGTCAAGATTGGGTAAATTTTGTAAACTACACGCCACCGAGGAATACAAGGTGTTAATTATTCATTTTATTCAAGTTCAAATATCTCACATTTGATGTTTCCATATATATTAGTTGTATACTATCAAGATTACTACATCTAAACACCTTTTTATTTTGTGTTGCAAGGTGAAATCATTTGCATCTAAAGTGGCGCGTTCAAGTCATTTATCGAGATAGAATGGGACGAGGTGGATACGCCCGTGTGATGGATAAAATGGTAACATTAAACATTAAACATTTGCATTTAATAGCATCATACTTTCGTTTATATTGGTTTATCTTACAAGTGTATGTATTTGATGTTTATAAGATCGAGAATAAAGAAATTGAACGGATGAAGAACCACCGCGTGGTACTTGTTGTTGAAAGGAAGGGTGAATAAAGACGGAGAATTTCACGATGATGATATCGAGCAGTTGGACAAAAATTGTAAGTTTGACTCATTTTATGATTATGTTTATTGTTAGTTATAAGTTAATACCGATAGTGTATTAGTTAAAGCGATAGTGTATTAGTTAAAGCTGTTAGTTATTAATTAATTACATTAGTTATAAGTTAATCTTGTTATTTATAATTTGATCTTGGTAGAATTAAATAACCTATTTCCCATATTGTGTGTGCGAAAGAGACGGAGGAGAAGATCAAACAAGGAACCTTGAAGCTTGATCATGGCACCGATGCCATGATATTTGTATTAGGTAAGGAAAAGGGAGGATATGCGAGAGGTGGGAGGTGGAGTAACCTACAAGAGGTATTTTGATGCACCTCGAATCGACAAGCATCGATGAAAGAGTGGTGTTACTTCAAAGTGAACTTGATGATGAGAGGCGCCAACGTCAAGAAAAAGAGGCGTAATACTGATTTGATGAAACAATTGGTCGCACAAAGGGGCGATTGCGATCAACTTCAACTCCATTGATGAAACGGAAGTAAGACATAAGAAAGTAACATTCCATCTTTTTACCCTTTTAAATCTGCTGCGGTCTTCTTAAACAATTTATATTTCGGTGTCTCCGGTGAACATTAATCTTTTAAATAGCAGTGATGATGAGGATGCCGGAACACGTGTTGTCGGACGTGAGAAAGTTGCGAGCATTGAGAAGTCTAATGGACTTGCAACTTTGGAAAAGGAAATTCAAATAAGTGTAAGTAATAAATCACCCCCGGGATTTTGAATTCTACATACATTATTTATTTACCGTGTATTATACATATAGTAAACTGTTAAATCATGCATCTAAGAAATCGAGTAGATCAAAACGAAAGGATTCTTCACGTCAACTTTCTCGGATCACAAGAACAGAGTCTCCATTAACAAGACTACCACAAGTATGTATTTAAACATTTTCATATGTTCTTTAGTTTAATTAATTATCGATACATATATACATGCAACAAATTATCTTTTTAGGTAATTAAGTGCGGTGTGGCACTTAAAGAAATCAACTATTATTGCGGAGGGTACCGTGTACAAAGCGATGGAAAACAAATGCTTCATAACAAACCACTCCCAAAGGATTGCTACAGAGTGTCTATTGAAAAATCTTTAGTGGATGCAACGTGCATACCGGATGTAGGAAGTAACGGTCTCAAAGCAGCTTAAGGATGCGAGGTGGTTTTATGCATGGCCAAAGGATCAAGTGGTTTCGATGAAAAGGTACATAGATGCATGTGTTTTATAAACCTACATATATCATTCTTCATATTTAATTCGATGTTTGATACCCGGCTTTTGTTTCCTCTGGTAACACCACCAAGTACCATAAAGCGATTGGTGAGAACAGAATCGCACCTAAATTACATACTGAGCGCTCGTCTCTAGTCATACCATACAAAAGGAAGCTAAGAAGATCAAGAGTCAAGTCGTTAAATTATTGAGAATTTTATTATATACGACATTACAATTTTATATACATTCCAATTTTATTGTATTTGAATATATTTTGAATATATTTTATATATTAGAATTTGTTTTGATATATATTGATTTCTTATATGTGACTAAAAGATTCATATAGTCACAATTATTAACACTTTTGGTCACAGTTTGCTTAATTCGATGCGTGACCAAATGTTAGAAAGCGCCACACAAACATAAAATTAATGTGGCCATTGGATGAGCAATAGTCACACAAAACACACATTTCTTCACTTAAAACACCATATGGTCACACTTATTAACACTTTTGGCCACTTTATGCTTAATTTGTATGTGACTAAATACCCAAAAGAAACATGCTTTGTGTGACTAAATGTTAGAAAAGGCCACACAAACATAAAATTCATGTGGCCATTGGATGAGCAATAGTCACACAAAACACACATTTCTTCACTTAAAACACCATATGGTCACACTTATTAACACTTTTGGCCACTTTATGATTAATTGGATGTGACTAAATACCCAAAAGAAACGTGCTTTGTGTGACTAAATGTTAGAAAAGGCCACACAAACATAAAATTCATGTGGCCATTGGATGATCAATAGTCACACAAAACACACATTTCTTCACTTGAAACACCATATGGTCACACTTATTAACACTTTTGGCCACTTTATGATTAATTGAATGTGACTAAATACCCAAAAGAAACGTGCTTTGTGTGACTAAATGTTAGAAAAGGCCACACAAACATAAAATTCAAGTGGCCATTGGATGATCAATAGTCACACAAAATACACATTTCTTCACTTAAAACACCATATGGTCACACTTATTAACACTTTTAGCCACTTTATGGTTAATTGCATGTGACTAAATACCCAAAGAAACATGCTTTGTGTGACTAAATGTTAGAAAAGGCCACACAAACATAAAATTCATGTGGCCATTGGATGAGCAATAGTCACACAAAACACACATTTCTTCACTTAAAACACCATATGGTCACACTTATTAACACTTTTGGCCACTTTATGATAAATTGGATGTGACTAAATACCCAAAAGAAACGTGCTTTGTGTGACTAAATGTTAGAAAAGGCCACACAAACATAAAATTCAAGTGGCCATTGGATGATCAATAGTCACACAAAACACACATTTCTTCACTTAAAACACCATATGGTCACACTTATTAACACTTTTAGCCACTTTATGGTTAATTGTATGTGACTAAATACCCAAAACAAACATGATTTGTGTGACTAAATGTTAGAAAAGGCCACACAAACATAAAATTCATGTGGCCATTGGATGATCAATAGTCACACAAAAGACACCTTTCTTCACTTGAAACACCATATGGTCACACTTATTAACACTTTTAGCCACTTTATGATTAATTGTATGTGACTAAATACCCAAAACAAACATGCTTTGTGTGACTAAATGTTAGAAAAGGCCACACAAACATAAAATTCAAGTGGCCATTAGATGATCAATAGTCACACAAAAGACATATTTCTTCACCTTAAACAACATATGGTCACACTTATTAACACTTTATGCTTAATTGTATGTGACTAAATACCCAAAACAAACATGCTTTGTGTGACTATACAGTGTTTATGGTCACTAATACGGATTAATCCAACAAAATTTGTACCTAATTAGTCACACATGTTACGGTTTTGGTTACTCTTTTGCAATAGAGACTAAAAAAAAGTCAAACACGTGACCATAGGGTACCTATGGTCGCGCGACCTTTAGTCACACACGGCCAAAAAAACGTGTGTGACTATATGTATATCGTCACACATATTCGGTGTGGCCAAATCCACTTTTTGTTCTAGTGTTATCCCAATACTTTATCACAAATTAAAAAAAAATAAACTGGTTAACTAACAAGGTGGGTTTGCTGTCTTTAAATAGGCAAGCAGCAAATACATACATTACTGTTAACTGTATTTGTATTATCATGACACCAATCCATGTCCTCATATAGCATTTGTCACATGATGCACAGCTGCTCCCATATTATTGAATAACATCCAAAAAAAATTACAGCCTTTCAAATGCTTTAAACCCCATCCACATATTGTCACTATATTTGTTTTATTTCACTTACACATGCTCACAAGATTTACTATTACTGAACAAACATCCAAAACAGGACAAATTCTAGCTGGTTTTGCACTGGCCCTTTGCATTGACTAACCTTTCACAATTATTTACCATGCCCTTGAACATAAAACTTAAAGAAACATTCATACACAAACACAACGTTTTATTCATGACAAAATACAAATACTTGGTTAAAACTATTACTTCTAACACTTATCAAAGTGCAACACACCAATCAATGATACAGTAAGTTAATCTTGGAACCACAATCAATCCACACAACCATATGCAGTAGTGTTTAACTTTAAGCATACACATACTTAGCCTTACACAACCATTTAGCAACTATTACATTAGTTAAATAAAGAGAACATTGACCTAGTAATTATCCATGTTATTGAAATCATCCAAGTGATATGTATTTGATGATTCAGGGAGTGAATTTAGGTTAATGCTAGAATTATCTACGTAACCCTCTCAACTGCTGTTACTTGGTTCACCATCCCAACGTACGGCATCCCAATCCTGGTAAATTCTCCCATTTTGAAAATACTCGTCGTCCACTTGCGATTGTGGGTCATTTTTCAATTGAAAATAAGTACCTGACCTACGTTTATGCGTTCCCTGTTCAGGTGCCATCTCTTGCATAACTTTGAGTGCAGTTTTTGACTCTATTTCCAAAGGATACACCATTTCATGATATGTGCCTTTGAGTGCAGTTTTTGTAAACCATGTTTCCGCCCATTTGTTACAGTTAGTCAAATTTTCTTCTCTACACACGGCACATACATGACCACATGGTAGTCCCGAAAGATGCCATTTCCTGCACGTTCTTAGTAATCAAAAACCATACACGAATAAACAACATTTACCGTAATTGACAACTCAGATATTGCGGTACACCTGCTCGCATTCATTCTTTACTGAAATCAACAATATGACTATGACGATTGTCTATAACTTGGTACACAAAGACACATGGCAATGCCTCTTACTTCCCAATTAGCACTCTTTCACATTCTCTGCTCAACCTTCCTAGCTGCCCATTTTGTAAGTTCAAATTCGGTGCGTCTACAAAATAGGCATACATCGTAACATTTATCGAACAAGTAAATGTGAGACGGCGAATATATAGTTATACCGTAGTATTTTTATGACGTTGAAATACCAATCTTGTAGAAGCCGTCGTAGTACTCCAAGAGCATAGTTATTGGTACCTTTCGAGCGTGCCTTGTTAATGAATTTATTGACTCTGCACTGCTTGACGTCAAATAATTGTATCTTTTCCACCGCACACGCCTTGACCACTTTTCATACCCGGCGTCTTCAAGTTTTTGATGGCTTATGATTTTTTGCACGCAATTCGGAAATTTCATTATCAAAATCTTGATTGTATAGCTTTTGCACACCTTCCAAGACAAAGCCTTATGCTTTTACGGTGATATTGCAATTCATCATCAAGTGGCGACAACAATAACCATGAAAGCAATTTCGAAAACTGTGTCACAAGCTTTTGTTATTGAATGATGCCTGCGAAATAATCGCGGATTAGGCACTTCACCAATGCATTCTTTCAACCACCCCAAAACAATGTCCAGCTTCACGGTCTCACCTGTGCGACCCGGTAGCGATTGGAATAATCGATTATTTCATCCATACCAACAAAGAAGCATGTTGGTTCCTAGATACTTCCTTTCGGATCGCGCATCAATTATAATCAATGGCGCATGAAGGCTATAAAACTCGAATCTAGTATCGTTAAGTATATATTAGTGCTTAGTATACGTTAAAGCTTAATATAATAATAATAATGATAATAATAATAAGAATATTAATAAGAATAATAATCGTAAAAATAATAATACTAACAATTAATATAAATGTGCCCGAAACTTACCACAAAACCAAATGCTACAAAAACCATCTTAAATCTTCCAACAAATGCAGATCGATGTGTGTTCTGGTCCCTCGTTTTTTAGCTTTAGGTTATGACAATATAAAGCTAATCGCTCAAACGATTGTTCATGTTTACCGTTCAACACCTCAAATGCCAAATTCCTACCCCCCAAGCTCGTTTGTAAGAAATGTTTACTTTCCATTCAAGACTCATATCTCTTTGTATGTCCTTTCCAGTATATACCCTCCGAGTATCTTTCAATTTTTCGATTAGCAACTGACTACGTAATTTCATTGTCGCATTACGATGATTAGGATGTAATTCAGTTCTTGAACATGTGTGGACATTGTTGATGCTAGATACAAAGAATGTGCTATCCAGTTTTTTTTTACGGGTGTATATGTTCCATGAGCAGCCTTCATTTATACATTTCACGTTGTACCTCGTGGGATCAAATTTAATAACTTTGTATTCAAAATGCTCAAGTAATGATTTATTTCCAATAGTAAACATGCATTCTGCTTTATTATAAAATTCTTTATGTTTGAAAAAAACGGTATCGGTTTTATGGGAATCGGTGTTTTTTAATTCTGGTTGTGGTGCAGTTGGTGGCATGGGCATGTTTTTAAATGAGTCTCTTTGCGACGGAGGAAGTGAATGATCAGGTTGGTGAAAAAAGGTCTCTTCGACCTTTGGGGTGTTATGATAACTATCTTTCTGAATCAGGGGAAAATTCAGGTCTAATGATAATTGATTAGAAGCCGATGATGATTTTACCTCTGAAGGTGGTAGTTCTTTTGTTGAAATTAACAGAGCCTGAGTTTGCTCATTATTACAACATAGTTCATGAATGAAGAATTGGACGTCTTCATCATCAACAACGTCCAATTCCATGGAACCATCTTTGTAAGATAACCTGACTCTATCATTTGGTGTCTCTTTCACACCGTCAACCTTTTTCTTCACATACGCCACTAGTTTATTGAAAGTGATATTTTTAGGTAGTTTAACTGCATGTTTAGATGAAGGATGCACTAAATAAACCATAAAATTAGATTTGTCATCGTAATCCATGGTTGTGTTTTGAACAAATTTAGGTGGAAATAAGTCTTGGACTTTACAGTAAACTCTTTTAAGTAAGCCAAGTGCAAATTACCAGCCCTTTGTACTTGTGCATTTACTAAGGTTGCCCAAAATTAGTGTATCAACAAAGATACACTTTAATGAGTATATTAAGTATGAACCACCCATTTGTGATTGTTTATTATTAATGTTGTACTTGTGCCAACTGCCTAAGATTTACTAAGATACACATTTATTTGTGTTATGTGAAAAATTTATTAAGTTGCCTAAACTTGCCAACTGCCCACTGGATGAAACTAGAAACCAATTATATACTAAAATATAACTTTAGTAGAATTCCTTCTTCTGCAGAATCCCTACTCTTCAGCAGAATTCATTCAGCATTAACTTCAGCATAATCCTGACTTTGCATAATTCCCAACAATCCTCCCCTAAACTGGAATTTGACTAGGTTAACTTCCAGTTTCTTGATAGATCTTTCAACGTAACAAGAGGATTGTATTTGAACTCCAGCAACAAAGAACGGACACAATGACACCTCGATGATGACAAATCTTTAAATCTCCAGATCTTTGCAGCAACGAATGACAAAATGTACATCAAAACATATTAGTTTCATACTATTCTCATCACATCCAGGTGTGTTAACTCCTGTGAGAGGTGAATCATTGAAAATAATGGATTTCATGTCTCTTTACCAATAGCCATTACTACTAGAGTAGCCATATGTTTGAGTTCGAAAACTATGGTACACTGATAACCATCTGATTTATTAGCAAATCAGCAACAATATAAACGGATTTGACATGTCTTTACTTGTAGCCGTTTGCTCAGGACTAGTCAATTCTTAGGTGGAAAGAATCCCCTTGGTGAATTGAGCACCAAATATGGTATGCCACTGCCTTTACCACAATCCATATACTTGTGGGCTAGCCAATTCTTTGATTCCAAAAAGGAATAAACCATGGTGAATTGATGACCATACAACTCTCAGCAATGAAGCATGGGTGGTTGCAAACCCTATGATTTTGAGCAAACCATTACAGCTATCAACAGATTTGATGTGTCTTTACCAAAGTTGTACCCTTTGGACTAGCCAACTCTTTGACATACACAAGGTACATCTGGTGAGTTAATAACCATAAAAATGTACAACAAATCTGCAAGAAAAGTTAGACAAACAAAGAATATACGTAGGTTTTTTTTTTTTTTTGTTTTTTGTTTTTTTTTAACTAAGAATGAAACAAACAAATAATACAAAGAATACAAAAAACAACAAGATACCAGACTTAAGAAGATGATAGATGTTGCTGAAGTTGAGTCTTAAGCAATCCAATCAGTTGTTCAGCATGTAACCTATCATTCCCAACTGGATCAGGAGGAACCTCTAACTTCTTTTTAAGCATACTTCTCAGTAAGTTCACAGACCAAGGATAGATTTTATCAGAAAACATACAAACAGTCATTCCATTCTTTGCCTCCAACACATGCACACAAGGCATAGGATAAAATCTCCAAGTCTCAACCTTCAACTTATGTGAATTCTTCCAAACAGAAAACCCTTTACCATCTGAAGATTGATAATCAAATAAAACTTGAAGATCACCCAACAAATATAGACCAGAATCCTGTGCTGAATGATCAGCATAATACTTAGTGACAAGGCCATACAGTGTATTCAAATCGTGCCTATCAACCATATGAAAGATTTCCTTTAAAAATTTAAACTGCATAGAAGAACCATCCAGCCTAAAAATAGTGTTAAGCTGTCCAACAGTCAAAGTCCAAGCAGTCAGCACATCATGAGATCCTTCACGAAAAGTATCAGCAGATCCTTCTTGAATGAAAGTTGAATCATCAGCCTTTAAATTGAAAGAACTATCCCTGAGTGACTTATGAATAACATGTCTCCTTTTAGCCATCCTTTTCTTCCGTCTACCTGGTATATAAATTCCCTTAGATACAGATGATGGAACATCCTCAGACGCAACAGGGACAGCTTTAGCATGAGTGGAAGAAGTAGAAGGAGACTTAATTGAACCAATACCACGCAAGACATACATTCTTTCAGCTACTTCTCTGGCCTTCTTTGATTTAGCAGCTGCTAGCTCAGCTTGCTTACCCAACTCTGCTCCTACTGGATCAACAGGTGCCACTATAGGAATAGAAGCATTCATATCCCTTGAATCCAAAGATGTAGTAACCACACTAGATACTGCTTCAGAAGAAATAACATATGGTTCAGCAGATTGTTGTGGATCATCAAATTGGTGTGGTTCAGCAGATTGGTGTGGATCATCAAATTAAACCCTTTCAGTGGAATGTATAGCTCTAGTAGACACTTCAGCAGAACTCTTCTTAGATGAAACATCAGCAAATGAGTCCACAATCTCAACCTGTTTGGGTCTCTTTGCCTTTGGAGCATCTGCACTACCAGCAATCCTCTTCAAAGTAAAAGGTTGTCCAATCTGCTTCATAATCCTCTGATACTTGCTATTCAAAACATCATCATCAAAACCCCAAACCTGCTTCCTTGTCAAAGGAGTCTGATAAATAGCTACACTTTGATTGTACACCACATTTCTCATATAAGCTTTCTTCTGTGCTTCAGTTTCTGGTTTCTGTCTCTTAGCTTGAACCTTTTGTGCAGCAAAAGCTCTTCTTTGTGCAGCTGCAGCTTGCTTCCTTTGTCATCCAAGAGCCACCATTTGTGCAGCAAAAGTCTCACTATTAAAGTCTGCACCTAAAATACTTTGTGCTAGAGAAGGATTGGATGCAGCTTGACGAGTATAAGCATCCCATTGTGCATCAGTAAAATGAGGAGACATTTCATCAAGTTCTCTTTGTCTCTCATGAGGCAAGTTGGTAGTAAACTGAGCTTCAAGCATTTGAGCCAATGCTTGACTCTTCTTAATATTCTCACACTTAGCTAACAATCTTACTTGCGCTTGCTTTTCCTGTTCACTGACTAGATTAGTCCCAAGCTCCTCATCAATCATTGCTCCTTTACCTTTGTCAGCAGAAGTATGAGCAGAATCAGTGGTTAAAGTATCTACAACATGAACTTCAGAAGAGACATCCTTGAAAGCATCAGAAGTAACATGTTGAGGAATGTTTGCAATATGAGTAGGAGAAACACCATCAGTAGTATCCAAATTAAACTTTCTCCCAGCAAGAAATACTTCATTAGGATCTGCTGAATGTTTAGATCCATGTAGGGCTGCTGAAGGTGTAGAGGCATGTTTATCTGCTGAAAGTCTAGAAGCAGGTATGTCTTGCAAAGAAGAAGCTTGACCAACTTCCGGAGCAACATCCATCATAGAAACATCAGCGACAACATGCTCTTCAGAAGTAGCAACATCCACACTGTGCAACTTATCCTTACTCAAATATTGCCTCCTCCTCTTCCTAGAAAACAGAATTGGCTCCTTTTGTTTAACTGAGTCAGCAGCCATTGGAGTAGAAGCATGAGATTGTTGAGCCACATTAGCCAAAATATCAAGTGAATCCAAATTAACATCCACTTGCTCCTCATCAGAAGAAACAACAAATCTCCTTTTGCTATTATGCTGAAGTTGTTCTTCCAAATCCTGAACTTTCCTTTTCAATTCCACAATCTCACCACCAAGTGTAGATCTAGTGTCTGCAAGCTCCTTTTTCAGATCTGCAACCTCTTGGACAGTCCTTTTGAGCAAATCATAGACAGAAGTAAGAGTAATAGGATCCTCAGCTCCACCAGCAGATTGCTCTGTGGTGATGGGAGCTTCATTGGACCTTTCAGTAGAAATATGGTCTTGCTCAAACATAGGAGAGCTTTCAACAACAGGCTCTCTAATAGGACTAGGTGTATGCATCATATCAAGGTAAGTCTCAAAATCATCAGGAGTAACCTGAGTAGGTGGTGGACTAGGTGAAGGTATGGCCAAAGGTGGAGATGGTGGTTGGTCAGAAGAAACATGTGTAGCTTCAGCATTAGTAGAAGGGCCCTCATCCATGCCAACTGAAGGAATACCATCAGCAGTACCATGAGTAGTGGGTGGAGAACCAACAACATTTCCCTCAGCAGCAGCCTCATTGCCTTGAGGCAACATAGCTGCTAGCAGAGGATGATGTTCCCCCTCATAACCAGTTTTCATAGAAGCAAACAGTTTAGAAGACAAAGCGCCTATGGGACAAAAAGCTTGGGCTTGGGTTGTTATGTCTAAAATAATTTGCAAAAATCTAGGGTACATTAAAAACTTATTCTTTTTCTTTTGAACATTTTCTACCATATTATCAAAAATATATTTAGAAAAACTATAAGTTAAACCCTGTGATAGACAAATAATCCCACATCCCAATTGTGTAGAAAATTGATCCCATCCCCCTGACTTATTGCTAATACACTGTAGTAAAGTGTGTACCAAAAACCTCTATGTAGGACAAAGCTTGTTCTTCTGCCACATATCAGTTCTTGTACCCGTATATCCCACAACTCTTAGACCACCAAGTAGCTCCTCAGAATTCAAGTGATAAACCCCATCAATATCATCTAACCTCAGCTGCCTTCTAATCAACCCCTCAGTTACAACATACTCTGTTTCATCAACAATAGCTACAATCTCTGTATCACTCCTCTTCACAGCAGTTGCCCAAAATTGTGTAACCAATGATTCATAAACAACTTCCGGAGAATGCGTTAAAGCATAATCAATCTTTGATCGCTTCAAGAACTCCACCATTGGTTCATAAATTTCATGCCCTTTTGCTTTTCCCAGATACGCAACTTTGTTATGATCCTTCTTAAGTAGAAGCGCCATTAGAGAATTTATGAGAGAGAGGGTTATGATTCACGCAACAGAAAGTATGTTTAAATTGAAGTGGGAATCAATTAAATTGGGCGAAGATATGTGAATGGGTTAATTATAGAAGTTTCCCCAATTGATGGTCAAATATATTAAAGTTGACCATATCTTACGTGGAAAACAACTTCAAGCTTTTTGTTAGGAATTAGAAATTCCAGGTATTAAAGAGTCGGTCACCTCAAGTATATGTAATCGTTAGAAAGCTTGTAGTCGTAGTTCTTTTATGTTAAGTAGTATTTAGTTAAGTAACACCGTGGAGGACTGACGGTCTTTACCCACCAGATGCCTCGATCCACACCCGATGTGTGGCGATTTATGTAAGACTATAAATACTCTCTACCTTCCAAGGTAGAGAGTTGGAGCTCATAATAATATCTTTCACTTTCTCTCACTAAGTTCCCTAAACCTCTAACTTTCTCTCTCTAGAACCTCATTCATACGCCACTTTGTGTTATGGTTTGATGTGTATGTGATAACTAATATTTTACAATTGGTATCAGAGACATGGTTAGATCATATCTTACACATCTTTGGATTTCTAGTGGTGTTTAGGTGGTTTTTGAGTTTGAAAAAGTTTAGTGGGTTTTGCATCATTTGGTTGACTTCTTGTGTTAAAGCTTGGATTTTGTTAGTACTTTTATGTTTAGAATCATCACAAGTGTTTAGGTTTTCATTTGGTAAGCTTGAATCATCTTGGTTGGGTTGTTTTTGGATTGAAAAGTGATGTTTATGAGTTTTTCTTGCTAGCGACTTAACACACGGAATTCTTTCTTCTTAGCGACTTGCTTTACAAATTTGTAGCGAGTTACGCTTTTGGACCTAGCGACTTAGAACTAGCGACTTACAAGACAAGTAGTGGACTTTCCACCACGTGTAGCGACTTGGAGGTAGCGACTTGGTGCAGAAGAGTTGCTATTTAGCGACTTGTATCTTTAGCGACCGAGTAGCAATTCTCGCCAAAATTTTGCTAGCGACTTGAGGCTTAGCGAGTTACTACTTAGCGACTTGCATTTGTCTAGCGACTTGGGACTCTAGCGACTTGGGAGTGTAGCGAATTAGGTGTTAGCGATTTGATGCAGTTTCTTCTAGCGACTTGGGTGATTGTTTACGGTTTTCTCTTGATTTAGTAAAATCCCATGAAAGAATCTATTTCCCGGTTTAATCATAGAGTTATAAAATCCCGTACAATCTGTTAACATGTCTACCAACGTTCCTACTATCATCTCCATTGTTGTCGAGGATGTTCAAGCGGTGGCTCGGATACTCGCCCACCCATGCTTGACAGAATCGACTACGATTCTTGGGCTCAACGAATCGATTGTCTCGCCTTGGAAAGGAAAATGGTGTCAACATTCTCAAATCAATTGATGAAGGACCGTGTCGAGTTGAGGCGACTAGAGATATACTTGATACTAATGAAGATGGAACTCCTATTTACGGAATGGACGGACCTAAAATGTACGATGAGCTTGATGATAAGGAGAAAAGAGATTCGATGCGATATCGGGGCTTAACATTGTTCTTCAAGGTCTTCCTAAAGACATATACAAGTCGATCAATCACAACACCGAAGCAAAGGCGGTATGGGATAATGTCAAGATGCTTCTCTCAGTTCGAATTAACTATGGAAGGCAGAGAATCACAACTCTATGACAATTTGAACACTTCAAGATGAAACCGAAGAGAGTGTCTATGAGTACTATGTGAGATTTCATAAGTTGGTGAATGATATGAGGAACATCAAGATGACTATGCCTAACATTCGATTGAACTCAAAATTTGTGAACAACATGAATCCCGAATGGCACAAGTTTGTCACCTCTGTGAAGCTCACTAAAGGATTGAAGAATACAAACTATGAACAACTCTATGCCTTCCTCCTTCGTAATGAGAGACATGCCATGTTTGAAAAGAGGATTCTTGATCGGTTCAAAGGTCAAGAAGAAACAAGCTCTACAAATGATTCAACCGCCTTCTTCACAAATGATGGGACTACCACCAATGCTTCTCAAGTTGCACCCACGAAAGATGATAATCACAAACCCATTTCGATCCAAGGTTCAAGCAACCGATGCAAATCTTGTCATGGAACATTTTATCACTCAATGACACTCATGGTTAAAGAGAACAGACACTTTCACCTCACACCAACAAACTTCACACCGCAATGAGATCCGAACCGCCTCAATCTTCACAACCATGCTTTGATTAGAGATGGGAAAATTATGGGCAACCATTCGGAAAGACAGATGATCGGGAAGAGGCGGGTGGTAGAGGTTATGTTGGTAACCGTAATCGAGGAAGGAATGGTAACCAAGGTCAAGCTAAGCCGATCAAATGTTATAACTGTGGTGGTGAGGACACATTGCAAGAAACACATCTCCAAAGCGTCCCACGAATCGCCGATTACTTGAGAGATAAGATCTTGCTTGTACAAGCTCGGGACAATGGTGTTGCTTTGGATGAAGAGGAATTCTTGTTTCTTCTTGAGGCAATGCCAAGACCTATGATGCGAGATGTGGATGAGCGGCCTATTCGGAGATAGGTCACAATCATCGAATGCCTTTCAAGTCGCCGATTGTGATGCATACGACTACGATGTGGATGATGGACCCACTGCACACACAATTTTTATGGCTAGCATTTCTCCAATGGTTTCTCCCAAGGTCTCTTCTTCACCACAAGTTGGGCCATCCAAGGACAAACTCATCTCGAGGTATTAAAACTATACGATGATGTTGATGTGCAACAGATGCATGACAAAGTACAATCAATCGAAACTATTGAATCAAATATTGAAAATATGGGTAATGTCGATATTGTCCCATATGATCAATATGTGAAACAAAGTGAAAGTGAAGTTGTACCAAGTGATGCATCTTCTGCGATCAACAATGACTATGTTTTGATGAATACACCGCATGTGCCTCGATGATTCCGTAATTTCGAACTAAATGCCTATAAAGAACGTGTTGCTATTTATGAACAACGTGCTAAATTTGAGTTGACCACTCGTGAGCGTGAAATGGATGACCAAGTGCGTCTGATAATTAGAAAAAGTAATTTTAGAGAAGAAGTATTGAAACAAGAATTAAATTCCTTGCAAGAAAAACTTTCTAAAACAAATAAGCAAAAACAAGAACTTCAAGAAAATGTGAAAATGCTTAAGCAAGAATTTAATGCAAAGGAATCAAAACTCTTGAGAGACTTTTCTAATCTGAAAACTTTGAAAACAAACTTGAAAACAAGTTGTACATACAAGGAAACACCATTCAGATCGCTCACATGGTCACTAAACATAGAGTTCTAAGCGATAAGCATAGTGTTCCCATTATAGATAAACCCAACCACGAGTACGGAAAGATAGCAAAAGCAACTCAAAGTGTGATCTATGATGGCAATGAGATTCTTAAACCTAGACAAAAACCTAGTTGCTACCGAGTGCGAGAGGATGATAAGAAACTAAATGAAATCACTAGGGAAAAGATGAATAAGAAACTAAATGATCCTAAATGCAAAGAGAAAAAGTAATTATCACTCCTCATGACTACAAGAAGGAAAACCTGGATTTCCTTGAACAAGTTTAAGCCTCGAGACTTTGTTGACTCCGAACAAGTCTTCGGAAAATGGATTTAGATAAGCGAAAGCGGAAAATATTGTTGAAACAAACCCTCCCTTTGGAAAATGCCTAGAGCGATTGTGTATCCTCCTAATACACCAATGCATCTAGTTCCTAGAACAATTGCCACTAAAAGCAAGACCTTAATTAGCCAATCGTTATATTTCAACTATTTGTTGATTTTGAGAAAACTTGCAAGAAAAGGATCACACCCATTGGTATAATCAAGGAGAAAGGGTTTTGAACAAATGAAAGAATGTTATTTAAGCGAGGTCATGCCTTTCTTTAAACTTCTAAAAGATCACTTTGAGAGTCTTAAAAGGGATATAAACCGATATTAAGGGAATGGAAAAAGAATTTGATGCAATGATTGTTGAAGTTAGTGACTATGAGCGTGCACTAAAATATAATGAGATTGAGAGGAAGAACTTGCATACATTAAATGAAACTCTTATTCTTGAATGTGTTGCTCAAGATGTGTTTTCAACGCTTCAAATTGCTCTATTAATGCTTCCCAATTTCATGAACTATCTCATTGCCTCGAAAGTCTCTCATGATCGTGTCATTGAGCTTGAAAAACTAATTCTAAACTAAGCGAGAAAATTGAACCGGATGATCACGACAATTTGGTTAAACATTTTTCTAAACTTGAAGTTGAGCATTTTAATTTACAACTAAAATATCAACATCTTAAAGAAAATGTCAAAACTTCAAATATCAAGACATCATCGGATGCTCTAGAGTTTGATGCGGTTTTCAAATTAACAAACGTGATGAATGATTCAAGCTCGGTGCAACACGATCGAAAGTTGAAAGCCCAAATCTCTCAATTAAAGGGTCAAACGAACAATATGACAGCTCCCAAATGCCTCCTCCTTTAGATTCTCGAATTCTCAAACGTTTCATCTTCAAAACCTAGTAAATGCTTTACAAAAGGAAAACGATAGTTTTCTAAAAGAAAATGAAAAGGTTAAACGTCATTTCAATGAGTTATTTGAATCAATTAAGGTCACTCGTAACAAAAATAACGAACAAATAGCTTCATTGCAAAAAGAAATTGAGAATCAAGAGTCGGGTAAAAGGAAAATGCCAATGACCAATGGGGAGAATGGTGTATCAAAGGTTCACTCTTGTAATAAATATGCTTTGTCTCGTGACATATGTCCCTCCTCATCTAAGGAACAACAAACTTGCTATTCAAACATATTTCTCATCTCTTAAGGATTGCTTAGAATGTCTGCGTGAGATTGTTGAAGAGGATAAGCTAGAGAAACCTCATGATAATGCAATTGGACATGCATGCTTATATGCCAAACGATCTCAAGAAATCTTAGAATGCTTGATCACAATATGCCCAAAGACATTAGGAGAGAGTTAACCCTTTGATTCCATGCTCGATGCCTAATGCCAAGTATGATATGCATTCGATTCCCAATGTTTTGAATGTGAACCGTAGTGTGCCTTTAAGTAGTTCGATTCGGATCCACAATGCTAAGAAAGAGAACTTAAGTGTGCCTTCTAGGAGTACAAATCTCGGTACCTCTAGTTTTAAGAAAGTGAACCTTAGTGCACTGCATGTAGTTCGGATCCCAAAGACATCTAAGCAGTGATGCAAAGAGTAGTTAAACCAACTAATGTTCCCATTCCTCTACAGAGTAATCGGTGACATTAAATGGAGCGGTCAAAGTCTCAAGACAATACAAGGAATGATAGGACCTCTCAAGCTAAGAATGTGCCTTTGGAAGAGAGTAGAAGAACAATCTAGGAACTTTAAGCTTGAATTGAATAAAGCGAATCGTGTTGATTCTAGTATTAGCCATAGGCGTCTCGAATTAATTCAATTCGATACTATTTGCAAACCTTGCATCGATGTCGCTTGAATTGCTTCTAATCATGAATGTGGTGTTAATGTTCGCCTAATGATGTTAATTGTCCGATTAATATTGTTAATGCTAAAATTCATGCTAAAAAGGCTAAAAGGCAAAACGAAGAAAGTTAGAAAACAAAGGAAACCCACAGAAGAACATTCAATAAAATAGGCTTTTATTGGATACCGTTGGTCATAAGACTAATCGAGATAATGCCCACTAGAAAATGGATGCCCTCTTGGTAGAACTATTCCCTTAAGAAGTGATCACACCGTGAATGTGGCTATCTGAGACACTAGTATCGCATCTATTCACAATGATTCCATTGCCTCACTTTCGATATGAATGCTTCTATTTCGATGTGGGTGTTCCAACTGCTGCTACTAACCAAATGGAACCCATTCTTGCATGGGGATCCCAATTATCCATTATCCATTCTTGTCTCATGTTCAACTGCGGATCGTTCAAATCGTTCTATGGTACACGAACTCAAGTTGTTCCAAGCATATGACCGGAGACCGGTCTCGGCTCATGAACTTCGTGAGCAAATTCATCGGACTGTTAGATTCGGTAATGATCATTTCGGTGCTATTATGGGTTATGGAGATTACGTTGTTGGTGATAGTGTCATATCTAGAGTTTACTATGTGGAAGGCTTGGGTCATAACTGCTCTCTGTTGGTCAATTCGTGATTCGATCTAGAAGTAGCCTTGAGAAAACATACCGCTTTGTTAGAGATCTTAATGGTAAGGAACTGTTAAAAGGAACTCGTGGCTCAAATCTTTACACCATCTCCATCGATGACATGATGAGGTCATCTCCAATCTGCTTGTTATCAAAGGATTCTAAAACAAAGTCATGGTTATGGCATCGTCGTCTCAATCACACGAACTTCGCACCATCAATGATCTCACCGAGAAGGACTTAGTTGTAGGTTTACCTAGACTCAAGTACGAAAAGGATCATCTTTGTTCAAGATGTCAATTGGGAAAAAGCAAGAAGTATGCCCATAAACCCAAACCTACTAACTCGTCACGAAGTTCTACATATGATTCATATGGATTTATGTGGACCATTGAGGTGCGAGAATATCTTTGGGAAGAAATATGTGTTAGTTGTGGTTGATGATTACTCTAGATTCACAGGTTAAGTTCTTAAGGACAAAGGATGAAACTCCCGATATCATCATCAAACTCATCAAACAGTGCAGTTCGACTTAACAAAACCGCCGAATTATCGTAATGACAATGGAACCGAGTTTGTCAACAAACAATCGAGTGAATTCTATGAAAGCGTTGGAATCGGTCATCAAAGAAGTGTTCCACGAACCCCTCAACGAGCGGTGTAGTTGAAAGACAAATCGAACTCTTGTTGAAGCCGCTAGAACAATCTTGATTTATTCAAAGGTTCCAATGTTTCTCCGGGTCAAGCAATTGCCACCGCATGCTACACACAAAATCGTTCCGATTCACACTATTCATGGAAAAACTCCATATGAACTTGTCCACAACAGAAAACCTAATCTCTTTCCTTCGTGTGTTTGGTGCATTGTGTTATCCAACTAATGAGGGTCAAGACTTAGGCAAACTTAGGGCTAAAGTCGACATTGGAGTATTTGTAGGATATGCACCAAACAAAAGGGATACCGAATCTACAACAAAAGAACCCAAAATATCATGGAAACAATTCACGTTACGTTTGATGAGTCGACCGGTCAAATGGCTCTGGACACTCCAACTCAGGGACCCGTGCTTCAAAACAGTCCCATTGGTTCATCCCTTGTTCCAAACTCTTCTCAAGAAACTCCATATGTACCTCCATCCAAGATGATTTAAAGAAATTGTTTAATCCTATGTTTGATGAACTGTATGATTCAATTACTAATGAGGTGTTGATCCCTACAACGAGGATGCTCATATTCACGTGAATGAAGTCAATCCCTCGGTCTCAATATCTTTAAGTCAAGAAGCACTGCTGCGATCCTTGATCTCATCAACAAATCATCATTCTTCAAATGTACATCATGGAAATGTTTCGCATCAATGATGAAGTTAATCCCTTTGCCACTCTGAAGATGCTCCATTTGAAAACATATTTGCTCTGAATCATCATCGAACCATCTTTTCGGAGACATCGACTCGCCTACCTCGGTCCCTCAACAACCGCCACATGAACACCTTAGAAAATGGACTCACGATCACCCACTTGACAACATCATTGGAAATCCCTCTCGTCTGTATCAACACGGAAACAACTTGCAACCGATGCCTTATGGTGCTTCTTCAACTCCGTACTATCTAAGATCGAACCAAAAGATGTTAAAACCGCCATGAATGAAGATAGTGGTTCAATGCCATGCAAGATGAAATTCATGAGTTTGATCGACTTGATGTATGGGAGTTAGTACCGCCTCGGATCGTGCTATGATTATTGCTCTTAAATGGATATTCAAAGTGAAACTTGATGAGCATGGTGATGTGTTGAAGAACAAGGCTCGATTAGTTGCTAAAGGATACCGTCAAGAGGAGGGTATTGACTTTGAAGAATCTTTTGCTCCAGTTGCTCGAATCGAGGCAATCAGAATCTTTCTGGCTAATGCTGCTAGTAAGAACATGGTTGGTATGTGCTAAAACACATACCTTTTCTATATCAAAATAGACCCAAAATAACCAAGAAAGAGCCGTTTATTGCTAATATTTGTGGTTTTCTTGAGTTTGTGCTTGTGCAGGTACGGATATGTGAAAACACACAAAAAGGAACCAAATCAGACGTAAATCCGAGCACGAGAGATTAAAGAGAGTTTGAGATTTTCATAGATTTAGATATTAATTTTAGAATTTTTCTGAGATTTTCATAATTTTTGGTCTATGTTTGCTATTTTTCTCTTTTTAAAATAGTTTTTAATCACTTTTTAATAGCTTTTATTGCAAATAATTAAGAAAAAGTTCCAAAAAATAATTTTTCAGTTTTAATAGATTAAGAAAAATATAAAAAGCATAAAAAATATTTTTCCCTATTTTTCCCCTTTTATTTGGTATTTTTCACAATTTAAATTAGTTTTAAATAGGTTTAAATTAGTAGAAAATAGAAAAAATAATCAAAAAAATAAAAAAATAGTTTTGAAAATTCTCTTAGGATATTTTAGATTTTATAAAAATAGTTTCACATTTTTCTCCTTAATTTTCATAATTTCTAGAATTTTAATTTAGTTTTAATAGTTAATAATTAGTTTTAATTCTAATAAAATCAAGAAAAATCCTAAAAAATAGTTTTAATTCATAAATAGTTTTCAAATATCATTTTTAGAGTAAAAGTAATTTTAGGTTAATCTTAGGATTTAGATTAGACATAGTTGCTTTTTATTCGCGTTTCGTTTTAATCCCGTATTTGCATTTTAGTATAGATTTGCGTAGTTTGCCATAATTCTTAGGTTTTCCCCATGATTTTAGTTCCATTTACTTTCCTTATCCCGTAGTTTAGAATACATCATATTATCCCCTTTTCTCATTCAAATCCCGATAATCGCGACGTGAGTTGGAAATTCCATTCAACCCTCGTTCGGAACGATCTCGGTGCTCAAACCTAATACGTTTGAGTTACCCAACATACTACACTACTTCTTCTATCATTGGTTTTATTTTATCGAAATCAATTTTTGGCGCCGCTGCCGGGGAGGGCTTGTAGCGAGTTTTCGTATTCCGTCTCGAATCGCGTGCATTTGAAGATCCTTCCCCGAGTGAAGTTACCGTCGTTTTTGTATATATATATATTTTTGAAAACCCAAAAAACATCTAAAAAATACCAAAACATTCTTCCTAGAGTGTTTACAAAACCATAAAAATTAAAAAACCAACAAAAAAAAAACTGAAACGTCAATTGTTACGTCGGCTCACCTTGAAGGTACAACCTATACACGGGGTATAAGGAAAGTCTTGACATTAAATTGCAGACTGAAGAACGATCCACTCTTCGTTCCCGCTCCGCTGCGCGTACTTTTGAGAGCTACCGAGCACCGGTTGACGTGACGGTTACAAAAATATTGTGTTTTCTTAAATATAAAAACCCAAAAAGATTTTCCTTTTCAAAATTTGTTTTAAAAACCCAAAAATATTCTTCTTGTATCCTCTTAACCCGATAATTCTTTTCTTTTACCCTCTATATGTTTAATTCTCATGGATTCTCAAAATTTCTTTCCACCCTATTGCTTTAATTGTAGAGATTTGTTAAAAGATGATTCACTTTGTGAGCGTTGTTTTTGCAAAGGGTGTGGATTTTATCGCGAATCTTGTATGTGTCGCCCTTTTGAAGAACCCACCGGGGGTATCGAGGACGTTTCCATCGATTTTGAAGAAAGATTTGAGCGACGTCAAAACCACATTGAAAGCATGCTTCAAACTTTATTAAGCCACATTCAAGCTCAACAATGTGTTAATAAGGAACCTGTTCAAGTTATGGAAGACGATCACACTATTCCGGAGCTACCCGAAGAACCCACCGAGGGTCACGGGGACGATTTCTTTGAACGTCGTGCTTTTCTTAACAACATTGAAAAACTTGAAGCCTTGTCGAAAATTTTGAAATATAAGCTTGATGAACCCTCGATTCCTACTCCCTCTCCGGTGAGGGAGATGGAACATATTTCTGAGATCGAGGTGATTCCCGTTTGTACTCTCGACTCTAATCCGAAGAATTCTAGAATCGATCCTTATCTTTCACGATTCGCCGTTACGAGTTCGTCGAGTTACAACAAAACAGAACGAAATTATGAGCTTAAAATGATCACTAAACAGAAAGAACCGGAGACCACAACGGAAGTGGTGGAACTTGCTAGCTCTCAGAGCACACCTCTTGTCCCACCTCCGGATTCTTCTCCTTCTCCCGTTTCCGAGCCTTTCATTTCCGACTCTTCCCCTTCTCTTGATAATTCGAGCGATCATGTTGAGATGTTCTCCGATTCCGATGATGATTCTTATGGAGACATCGATTTTGTCGACGATTTACCTTCTGAGCCCGTTCACATAGAAGAAGAAAATGATTTTGAGCCGGAAGATGAAGAGATTGAGCCCGATGATATTCAGATCGAGGATCCAGCACTACGTGAAACATTGTCAAATGTTTATCTTCTCATTTCCAAGATTGAAGCCCTTAACGATAATTCAAGTTCGCCTCCTATCTCCGTTAAAGATAGCGACTTTTTACCCGAGCTTGAAACTTTCCGATTTGACGAAGAGATTAGTGGCAGTCCCACTATTGCTGATGTTTATCCTCCGATTTTTGAACGATTCTACTTCGAAGTTGATATGAGCAAAGTTTTGAATGAGATTTCCGATACTCCGGCAAATGACCCGGTCATGGAGGATGCTATTGATGACCCAATACCACCGGGCATTGAGGATGCCGTGCATAATCCCGACGGGGATATGGTTGTTCTTGATGGTTTTCTTGACTCTCCTCTCTCTCATGAGTCCACCATCCTTTATCCTAATGAGCTGACATGTGAAGACAAAATTTTTAAACCTGGGATATTCATTGATAAGCTTCTTGCTAAAACCGTTGTTAGAAAAAAGGATCCTCCGATGGATGCCTTCATTTGTGAGCCTACACATCTTATCCCTTACCATAAGCTCCCGTCTTCTTTGGAGTTTTCTCACTTTAATCCGTCATCCTTCGTCCACCCGCTAAACCGCCAAATGATGGATCATTCTTTCATGATGTACCATTTGTGCTTGAGCCCGACATTTTCTTTCCCTTCCTACCCTCCCAGTCTCATTCCTTCGGGAATGAGGACACCGTTTTTGACCCTGGTATCTCTACCACTTTCTTCCCCAAGGACAAATGAATTCGGGGACGAGTCGGGGCTAGCGACTCGGTGAAGAAAAACGATGGCGCTTCGTGGGAGGCACCCCATGCTTATCTCTATCTTCTTTCTATTTTCTAATAAGTGGCGCTTGAAGGGTCCGCCTCTTGATTTCTCGTGTTTGGTTGTTTGTGATGTTGTGTTTAGGATGTTCCCGATATGAAGACTCTCGTGCTCGAAGATTGTCTTTTCTCCACTCGAGTTTCATGATCGATCTTGATGGAAATCCGATATCCTAATCTTATCGACTAACGTTTATCTTCGAAGATACTTAATAAACGGCTTTTAGATTTTCGTGATACCCTTGCTTTAAACATTGAGGACAATGTTTCGTTCTAGTCTGGGGTAGGGTAATCTTCAATTTGATTTGACCGCACTTGCTTATTTTTGTCGTATACTCTCATGACCCGTTTTCCTTATAAAATGAAAAATTGTGCAAAATGAGAAAAATTTAAAATTTTTGTAAGCTTTTGTTAAGACTTTTGATTGAAAAGTTTTGCTAGTCTCTTAGACAAGAAGCTATAAAATGCAATTCTAGCTCACAAGGCCAAGATTTTGCAAGTTTCCACAGTGACTTTAAATATGCATGACTTGATTTCATTAGACGAAGCATTTGCTAAGTTAATATATGTTTTGACACCTTGTTGACTTTCCATTGGTGAGAGTAGGAATATAATTTTGACTTGACCGGGCGTGTTGAGCCCTAGCTTGTTCCCTTAACCATAGATAATCTAAAATTATCGGCTAAGCATCTGCGGATCTCATTATTTGGGATTTTAAATTTGCGAGATCGAGAAATGATAGAGTTACTTATGAGTTTAGATGCTAAGCATGGAGTAGTTGGTTCTCTTTAGAGCCCATCGAAGGTACTTATGGCTTTTGTTCCCACAAAATTGTTTCACCCATATCATCTAATAAATAATTAGAGGTGTTGAGTTTTTGGCGATAGTTAGTTCTTTATCTTCTTAAAAGAATCTTTGTTTTAAAAATTTGGTACACATCAAGGATCCGTAATAAATAAATAAGTGATAAGTGAAAAAGTAATAAGTAAAGTTATGAGCTACGGTGTCGAGATCGGACCCTTGGATCTTTAGCCGGGATTGAGTGAGGTCTTAGCCTAGCCAGCCGGGATCCTCATTTCATGAAGCCTATAGTCTTGGAATTACCCCGTGAAGCTCCGTAGTTCATAGCTCATACAAGTAAAAGTTCATGCAAAAAAAAAAAAAAAAAAAAAAAAAAAAAATGATGCTGAAAGAAAAAATGGAAAAGTCAAAATTATAAGTGAATAAAAATTCCTTGATGTGGACCTCATTTTTGGAACAATGGTTCTTGAGAGAAGGCGGACAATTATCGACTTAGCTTTATATCTTTATCGGAATAAAAGTTATCGAAACGAGAATTTGAAGAAATTCATTTCTCTCAAAAATAAAATAATCTAGAGGAAAATAGGAAAATGGGAACAAAAGGTAATTACACAAGTAACTTCCATGGGTAGTGTTAGCATCTAGAATCATATTTAACAATGATTTCGGTTTTACGCTTAGTTTGGGACTTGTGAAAAATCAGGGACGATGTATTCTATCCGTATGGTCACTTCACGCTGTGTTGTGTTTTCTACTCCGTGATCCTAACGTGTCGTTTGAAAAATGTTGGAGTTATTGATCGACATGAAAGTTCAACAAACCGTCATTCATAACCGGAATGTGCTTAATCGTAATATATCTATATATGTGAATTTAAAAGGTAAACGGGGCGTTTTTAGAATTAAGGCTTTCTTAATCTCTTTTGAGGAATCTTTGCTACTTCTTCATAGGTTTAGTAGAAAGAGATTGAAATCCTTGGTTTTAGAAGCGTGAGTTGATTGCATTGCGTGAGGACACGACAATAGTCTTGTCTGGGGTATTTTGGTATGTGCTAAAACACATACCTTTTCTATATCAAAATAGACCCAAAATAACCAAGAAAGAGCCGTTTATTGCTAATATTTGTGGTTTTCTTGAGTTTGTGCTTGTGCAGGTACGGATATGTGAAAACACACAAAAAGGAACCAAATCAGACGTAAATCCGAGCACGAGAGATTAAAGAAAGTTTGAGATTTTCATAGATTTAGATATTAATTTTAGAATTTTTCTGAGATTTTCATAATTTTTGGTCTATGTTTGCTATTTTTCTCTTTTTAAAATAGTTTTTAATCACTTTTTAATAGCTTTTATTGCAAATAATTAAGAAAAAGTTCCAAAAAATAATTTTTCAGTTTTAATAGATTAAGAAAAATATAAAAAGCATAAAAAATATTTTTCCCTATTTTTCCCCTTTTATTTCGTATTTTTCACAATTTAAATTAGTTTTAAATAGGTTTAAATTAGTAGAAAATAGAAAAATAATCAAAAAAATAAAAAAATAGTTTTGAAAATTCTCTTAGGATATTTTAGATTTTATAAAAATATTTTCACATTTTTCTCCTTAATTTTCATAATTTCTAGAATTTTAATTTAGTTTTAATAGTTAATAATTAGTTTTAATTCTAATAAAATCAAGAAAATCCTAAAAATAGTTTTAATTCATAAATAGTTTTCAAATATCATTTTTAGAGTAAAAGTAATTTTAGGTTAATCTTAGGATTTAGATTAGACATAGTTGCTTTTTATTCGCGTTTCGTTTTAATCCCGTATTTGCATTTTAGTATAGATTTGCGTAGTTTGCCATAATTCTTAGGTTTTCCCCATGATTTTAGTTCCATTTACTTTCCTTATCCCGTAGTTTAGAATACATCATATTATCCCCTTTTCTCATTCAAATCCCGATAATCGCGACGTGAGTTGAAAATTCCATTCAACCCTCGTTCGGAACGATCTCGGTGCTCAAACCTAATACGTTTGAGTTACCCAACATACTACACTACTTCTTCTATCATTGGTTTTATTTTATCGAAATCAATGGTAGTCTATCAGATGGATGTGAAGACGGCATGTCTGAATGGAGATCTTAAAGAAGTCGTCTACGTCAGCCAACCTGAAGGATTTGTGAATCAAGAGCATCCTACTCACGTTTATCGTTTGAAGAAGGCTCTTTACGGCTTAAAGCAAGCTCCAAGGGCATGGTATGATACATCATCAAAGTTTCTTCTATCAACCGGATTTAGCAAAGGAGCAGTTGATCCTACATTGTTCACCGAAGTCGGAAAACATTTAATTCATGTTCAAATTTATGTTGATGATATTATTTTTGCCTCGGCGCACCCAATGGAATGTGATCGTTTTCAAATGAAATGAGTTCAAAATTTCAAATGTCAATGATGGGACAAATGTCATTTTCTTGGGATTACAAATTTCACAAAGTCCGGAGGCATTTTCATAAATCAATCTAAATATGCAACAGAGATCTTAAAGAAATTTGGATTTGATTCAATCGACCACAGACACCCCCATGATTGACCGAACCAAACTAGATGAGGACCACTCGGGGATCATGATTGACCAAACGAAATATCGTAGTATGATTGGATCCTCGATGTACCTCACCGCTAGTAGACCAGACATCTTGTTATTTGTTTGCATGTGTGCTAGATACCGTGCTAAGCCTACTAAAAAGCACCTTGAAGCGATTAAGCGGGTCTTCGGTATCTCCAAGGAACCATTAATATGGGTCTTTGGTACCAAGGACACCGGTATGTCACTAACGGCCTATGCGTATGCCGATCATGCGAGTTGTCAAGATACACGTCGAGCACGTGCGGAGGTGCTCGGTTTTGGGTGATAAGCTTGTGAGTGGTCTTCAAAGAAGCAAATGAGTACTTCTATTTCCTCTACAGAGGCGGAATACATAGCCATGTCATCTGTTGTGCTCAAATCTTATGGATGAGATCTCAATTATCGACTATGGCTTTGAATTCAACAAAATCCTCTGTCTTGTGATAATAAAAGTGCTATTGCTCTCTCATGCAACAACGTTCAACACTCAAGAGAAAAGCATATCGACATTCGACATCATTTCATCAGGGAAAAAGTGGAAAAAGGTGTGGTGGAACTCTATTTTGTGAGGTCTGATTATCAGTTAGCAGTCATCTTCACCAAAGCTCTTCTAAGAGAATGTTTTGAGTTTATTCTTCCACGTCTTGGCTTGAAAAGCCTTCAACCAGAAACACTCAAACATCTTCAGGAGGAAGACGAGGAGTAAAGGTCTATCTTCATCTATCTCATGTAAATATTTATTTAAAAAAATCAAATAGAAAAATATAAAACTTTCAAAATCCATAAAAATTTGAAAAATTTGAAAAATCTTCAAAAAATATTGTCATTTTGTCATGTTTCTCTCGATTCGATAATATCTACGGTCTTGATGTTGTCATTCAAAGAATGACACGGGACTTTAGATGTTGTTCGAATTTTATATTAAAAAAAATCAAAAATCAAAAAATATTTTTGGGAGAAAGAGAAACAAATGGCTTATTGTCATTTCGTGCAAGAACCGCTTTTCAAAGAAAGAACGAGCCATACTTTATCATGTTTTCCATAAATTCAATGCTCATATTCTATAAACATTTATCTGCTTGAAAACTAATCGCTTTGAAAAATAACTCGGTCCCTATTTTTGATAATCATCGGGACTTATTTGTCAAAATCTCTATCTCTCAATCAACAACCTATGTCATTGATTGAGGGGAGAATGATTTCAATTAAATTAAAAAGTTATTTGGCATTAAATTGTTTTCAAAAGATGTACATGCATGTTTTATCAATGGAGTTTAAAGTCTTAAAATCCGATCCTTATCGCTCAAACGCTTTCATAATCAAGTCACAATTCTCCTTAAAAGCTTTCAAAATCAATTTAAATCTATAAGAGATCACAAATCTCAAATGATTTGATTATTGTGATCGGGGAGAATGTGTGATTTAAATTGGTTTAAACGATAATTAGGTAAATGGTTTTATAAGGATGTACATCTTGTCCTTCCCACATGTGACAAACGATTTCAAATTTTCAATGCACATGTTGAGGGGGAGCATCTATCTTAAACCTATGATTTGAAACGTGATCATTTATCTCAATGTGCAGGTTCCCTCTAGTATGTGCAAAACTCTTTTCAAACCTCGAGGCACATATTGAGGGGGAGCAAACTTATGAAAACCTCATCCTTCCTGGAAATGCTTTATCTTCTTGATTTGATCAAGGAAGTGATGTTGATATCTTTTAGAAAAAGGTAATCAAAGAAGTAAATTCTTCCTCTTGCCTCCGTGTGCAAAACGATTTCAAACAATTCATGCACATGTTGAGGGGGAGCACCTGTTCTAAATCTATCAAAAACAATTCAGACACAAAATGTTTTGATAATATATCACAAGTATCTGGATTGATTTTCAAATGGTTTTCAATTGGATCCAATAGCAGATGAACAATACCAAATTGACCGACCAACTTTACTTTATGTACGGTGATATAAGGATGATAAGGTTAGGTATTGGTTCCCATGATCCTCCGAACGGAGGGATCTACCGAGGACAATCCACTAGTTAGTGTAGAAGTCCTTAGGTATGATGATAAAAGGAGAAAAGTGAGATATGGGAAGAGTGCGGATGAGTCGAGCAAGTCTTGGAACAAACGCAACAAGGTTCTTGCTATGAAGCCTCGGTAAGCTTCAAGGGTTGAAGAATTAAAAGAATTGAATGAGAAAAGGGTGAAAACAAATAACCCTCCATTTATTCAACCTTAGGGCGAAACCGGGTTCAATTCATATGCTACCGATGGTAACATCGGTATTGAAGACAAGACGTCATGGACCCGAAAGGACGCACCGCACTTCAACTTTCCAAACCACTCAAGATCCTCTTAAAAGGACTTGTTTCATTCTCACGGGAACCGACATTATCTATCGACTTTCTCTTAGAGATTGTTGATATTGAAGAAGGAGACCCTCTCCCTAGTCTCCGACACAGATCCAAATATGCACAAATTGAGTCTAGAGCCACGAGATCATTTATAAATCTCATTAGGACACTTTCAATGAAGACTCTCTGTTTCACACAATGTGGAAAGAGAGATTATATCTTGAGTCCTCACGATTATCCTTGTGGTATTGCGAACATCGAGTGATGTGAATACATATTCACTATGAAGATGGAAAGCCTTCGAGCCAACATCAAACAAGCTCACGGTAGGTGGCATGTGAGATCTATTATATAGATCAACCATGTGACAACCGAACAAAAACAATGGGGCGATTCAATCTCTTGAATCAATCTCGGTTCGAGTTATGGATTGACGGATACCTTTGAAAAACCGATCTTTGTGCATAAAACTCTTTTCTTTAGCACATCGACCGTGTACTCATTTTTCAAACCAAAGGTGTTTTATGATTGATAATTGATTTTCAATAAAACCTTCGTTGTATTGCAAAAAAATTTCTATTGAGCAATACACGATTGTTTTCAAATCTCTTTTCATCAATCGGTGGACTTAAAATTATTGTTCACTCACTCCGTGTTGTCTTCTTTGAGATGTTCGGTTTGAGAACAACTAGAACATTCGCGAAACCCCGTCAAGGAAATTCTTGAATTATACCGATCACAGCAAGACATGTCTTGATCAACGGGGAACCGTGGGTCGTGTACCTCAATTCAATGAAAGTGATCAAAGACACTTTCGTGCGATTTATTGCTAATCTGTTGTATGCGGTACACCCGACGTTTGCGGTGATCGAATGAAGCGGTCAATCCATAGCCGCATGCTCACTTAACACATTCATCTCAAAAGAAATCATGATTAGTGCATCAATGACTCGATATTTTCACTCCATGCTTACGCTACTGCCGCCAATATCATGAATCAACTAAAGCTTCCGCTACTCGATGAGAAGATATCATGATCCGTAATGTGAGCATGTAGGTCCGAAAGTCACAACATCACATAATACCAAAGACCACAATGGATGTCTCAAAGACTTTTGTTAGTGATGGTCTCAAAAGTGGCTCAAATTTATTATCACGTGGATCAAGAAAAGACCTCCACTTGAAGTAACCAAACATGCAATGTGAAGAATCAATGACTACGAGCTTAGAAGCAAAGGACTACATCAAGAATGCAAGAACAATTTTTAATGTAATATCTATTTGTATTCAATGTAATTTTGGTACATGATTGAGGTGACCTCCTTGGGGAGATTGTTAGGAATTAGAAATTCCGGTATTAAAGAGTCGGTCACCTCAAGTATATGTAATCGTTAAAAGCTCGTAGTCGTAGTTCTTTTATGTTAAGTAGTATTTAGTTAAGTAACACCGTGGAGGACGGACGGGTCTTTACCCATCGTATGCCCGATCCACACCCGATGTGTGGCGATTTATGTAAGACTATAAATACTCTACCTTCCAAGGTAGAGTTGGAGCTCATAATAATATCTTTCACTTTCTCTCACTAAGTTCCCTAAACCTCTAACTTTCTCTCTCTAGAACCTCATTCATACGCCACTTTGTGTTATGGTTTGATGTGTATGTGATAACTAAAAAAAAACTCAACACTTCAGCAGAAACAAGCGTCAAACTGCTGAAGTTGGTTCATCAGCAGAAAGATCTCAAAAGTCTAAAAATCCGCTAGTAAATATCTTTTTACTGTGACACCAACCCATATTAAATATCATAACACCTTGAATCCGTCTATAAAACAATCCCAATGCATACTTACCACAAATCATTTACCCCCAATTATCTTCTCAAAACCCTAATTTCTTCACAAATACCACAATCATCAACAAAAATCATGTCTACTAAACCAGAGGTTTTTGATCCAACCTCCTCTCCATCATCCACATCATCATCATCATCATCAAGTGATGATTTTCGCCAGTTTTTACGATCTTCTTATCAATCTAAACCTCTACCATTGAGGTCCCCCTTTCTCTCTTCTTCTGAAGATGGTAGTGTAGTGGATCCAAGTGAGTCTTCTAGTGACTCTGATGACTCCAACAAGGAGAGTACATCAAACCCTCAACGTTCACTGCCTCAGCCTCAACCAAGGCCACGTGCCAAAAGAGAGGTGGTGTTTGCTCTTCCTGCGCCATGGTTTGGTGCTTCATCACATATCGTAAAGGGAAAGGGTAAAAGAAAGATGGAGTGATTGCCTTTTGGTGAAACCAGTAGATGGAACAACGGAAGAGCTTCATATTACACATCCATCAACTGTATTCATCTTCATCATCTTCGTTTTCATCAATCCATCCTTCCCATTTTGATCCTTAGCTTCTTCGTCGTACTGGTCATGCATATCTAGCATTTGGAATAGATGATAGGAGCTAGGGAGCTAGTATAGGACTAGTAGATCTTGTATAAAAATGATCTTTGTATTTTCATATGAAGTTGATTGTAAGCTGTAAGTTGTAATCTGTTTCTTGAATGAATGAACAATTTAACTTTAGTACTTCTCTTCAGTAGTAATAATTTGCTCACTTCAGTACTTCACTTCAGTAGAAACAAGCTTTAAGCTTACGTGACCATTACTTGACCATATTCCACTTAACCAAACATGGTGGACTCAAAATATGCACACTGCAAAACAGATACAGAGAGACAAACAAACCAAACCAAGACATACAAAACTCAAAGAATATTAGTATGTTAGTGTTAGCAAACAAAATATACACTCCAATATGGACAACTAGGTGTTGAAACCTAGGACCATCAAAAGATCTGCCAAATTGTGATGTTGATAAAGTTTTGTAAAATGTGGGATGAGGATCCTCTCATGTTGATGGTGATAAAGTGTTAGTGTACATTTGAATTAAAATAACATAAATGTCTTGCAATGATGACAATGTACAATTATAACAAACACATTTGGTCTCATGTTCAAATAAACATGAGAGGATCCTTATCCTAAAATGTGAATAAGGTGTGACTTGTTGTGGAGTAAACGTGGTCTAACCACTGCTGTTTGTGGAAAAACCACCGCTAGTACAATTTTAACCACGGATAGCCGTGGGCAACCCACGGGTAGTATCTTTCTAACCACCCCCGTGTGTGGGCAACTCACGGCTAGTATATTTCAAACCACTGCTAGTGCAGTATTGATGAAAATGGAAACTCAAGGGGCTGTTATGTAACATGTTGATCTAAAAGTATATAATCCCCAAATCGCTGCGCTATCAAATAATTGATCTTTAAACACTTGAAATTGGCGCTCTACACAAACCCTAACCACTCCCAAACTGATAATTAAACATCCAAATGCCGAAAGAATATCCCACCACACACAACGTCGTTGCATACCTAACCAAGAACAATCATACTGAAGGGTTCCATGAGATGACTGCTTTTATCAAACACACACCAATTCACTATGCAATAAGTGTACAACCTATCATTCTTAAAGCCTACATTCATCAATTTTGGTTGAAGGCAGAAATTCAAGAACGAGATGGAGCAGAGGTTATTAGGAGTGTTGTTGATGAGAATGAGATAATAGTCAAAGAGGAGGTGATTAGGAGGTTTTGAAGTCGGAGGATCTTGATGGGGTTGTCAATTTGGTGATGATGATATTTTGAGGGTTGAAAAGATTGGGTTATGAGAAAATATGGAAAGAATTAAGTATCATAAAGGTATGTTCTTACCCCAATGGAAGTTTTTAATACATACTTTGCTTATGTGTCTAAGCAATAAGACCACTGCTTTGATGAGTTTCCATAAAAAATAGCAACTGCTGTCATATGTTTATCACAGGGGAGGGTGTTTAACTGGTCTAGGATGATCTTTGAGGGGTTTATGAAGAAAATTAAAGAAAAGGGTAAATACTACTTATATCCTAGGTTTGTTCAATTAATAGTGGAGAAACATATCACGGCACCCATTCCTCATAAAAGAGAGTAAGAGGTACATCATATGTCTCCTAGGGTGTTTACACACTTGAGAAAAAAGAATGACAAGTTCTCAGGAAAGCTTACACCTTTATTCCCTAATATGCTTAACTTGCCAGACATTCCTGATAATGAGGAGGTACTTGAATCCCAAACCAACCAAAGCAATGATGCTCAACCCACTCCTACCACGTCTGAACACACTGCTAACCCAACTGAATCCACTGCTAAACCATTACCTTTACCTGAATCACAAAACACCCAAACCAATTATGCTAATCCCACTGCTACCACTGACGCTCAACCCAATGCCACCGTATCTGATCCCACGAGTACCACATATGGTGAGAATATTATAGAAGTAGTGAATGAATTGAAGGCTAAATGTACATAAATGGAAAATACAATAAGAAGGTTGAAGCACAGGGTTTCTGTGTTGGAGAGAGTAAGAAGACAAAGGTTTGCTGCATCTAATAGAGTAACGAAGATGACTAAGAAAGGCAGGTCCTCAAAGGGGAGGAGCAAAATCATTGATTCAGGGGAGGATGTAAACATGGATGTTGAGATGGATTTCAATAGTGGAGATCATGGTGGTGACTATATGGTTACTGACAAGGAAGGAAAAGAAGCCGTGCTTGAAGCTGTAAAGGTTGTAGTTGAAAACAAAGAGGAAGAAGTGGGGCAGGAAACAACCACTCCTATTGTTGCTGAATCCCCTGGTAGTACAAATGAAATCACTGCTGCCACCTTAATGACAACCACGATCACACAAGCACCCAAGTCTAAGGAAGTTGACAAAGAGGTTGCTGGTACCCTGATGAACTTATGTAAAACCTTACCCAGTCGGACTGGATCGGGTACTGCACATTTTCCTATTATACTTAAACCCACTGGTCCTAAACCCTTGGCTAAACCTTTGGCTAAAGGTTTGAAGGTTGGAAAAGCAGAATTGGTAGAGGAAGGAAAAGAACAAGTGGTAGAACCTTTTAATGTTGCAGTTGAAGACGAAGAGGAAAAAGTTGTGCAGGCTCTATCTAGTGATACTACAAATGACAGTACTGCTGTAACCTCAGAGGTGATTTCATCGACAGTTACTTCAGATACACATATTGCTACTACAACCACTGATGGTACGATTATCACAACTGCTGTAACACCACCATCGGAGGCGAAGGAAGTTGAGAAGGAGGTTGCAGGTACACTGCTGAACTTATGTAGATCCTTAGCAAATCCTGATTCTGTTATTGCACCTGTTCCCATTGTAATTGAACCTACTGGAAATAAACCATTGGCTAATAGTTTGAAGAATGGGGAGCCAGTTAATAAAGTAGTAGATCAACGAGACATAGGAAAGGGTGAAGCTTTTTCTGAACCTGAAGAAGAAGAACTTGAATTTGATAGTAAGGAGGATCAGATTTCACATGATCATGAATTATCAAAAAACTTAGATGAAAAATTTAAGGCTGAACATCTTGCTTTTGAAAAAAAAAGAAAGAAGATGATGAAGCTAGTATGAGAGAGATTGAACGGTGGAACAAGGAACAAGCATTTCTTCAGGCTTCTGAAATGCTAAAGTTGGAATGGAGTACTGAAGAATGGGCACTATTAGATGTTCCATCAAGGTCTAAGGTTCTGGCTGCGAAGGCGAGACAAATGCAGAAGGAAAGAAGTGTCATAGAATATAATAGTAAGAATAACAAACCTCCTACTAAGGCTCAAATAAAAAATCTCATGATCAAGATTCTCAGGCACGTGGAGTTTTGCAAAGGCAAGAATTTGAATAAATGCACGTACGAAGAGATTGTAGAGCTGTATGAACGTTGGATAAGAATGAATGATGATTTCAATCCTTTGAATTATGAGAAAGAAGCTGAGTGGATCAAGAACGAAGAAAAGCGAAATGCAGAAATTCTGGAGAATGTGCGTTCTAAGAAACAGAAATTGGATGAAGAGATGGAGAGGGAAGAAAGAAGGAATGTGTATCTTACAGTCAGTGATAGACAAGAGCCGATTAATCCTACACCACTAAGCGCTAACTCACCAGGTTCATGATTTGAAAATAATCACCGAAAATGGTAGAAAGTGATTGAAATAACAAGAGCGAGATGGATGCGTATACATACGTAGATTTTGGAAGCTTGTTGTTCTTTCTATCAAAAGACAATTTGGAGCAGTTATGGAAAGTCATTGATTTTAGATATGGAAAGCATGGGCCAACTGGAGGATTACCAAGGTTCGTGTAGACATCAGTGAAAAACATGTGTCAACCTAATCCAGTGGACAAATTTTAGAAAGAATTTGAAGTTGTTGAATGGATGCTTTATGAGCATTCCAGAGTACATGCTGTACAATCTACTAAGGATAAGTTTTTCATGTTTATTGATAAACACTATCCATTGTCCAAAACTGTTGCCAGGAAAATGTTGGAAGCGACGCTTGATCCACAAGGAACCATATCAACAAATCCAATGATAGATCAATTGCTGTTGAAGATTCAAAAGATTGCTGGTGTACAAGGTCCTTGGGCAATAAAACTCTCATGGAAGGTTAAGTAGATGAAACAACGGCTAGAATGATGAAACCACGGCTAGAAGAACTGTTGAAACCACGGCTAGTTGAGAAGATACCACGGCTAGTATGATCAAAACCACGGCTATAAGAACTGTTGAAACCACGGCTAGTTGAGATGATACCACGGCTAGTTGAGAAGAAACCACGGCTAGTTTAGAAGATTAGGAAGCTGGTTTAAATGTAATATTATAATTTATATGTAATAAGTTTTGAGTAGTGATTATTATCATTTAAACAAGCAATACTAATGTCAACTAATAATATTTACAAACATTCACAAAACATTTTGGATATTTATAGATTTATCATTCCAATAGTTACTACAATTGATTATACATACACAAAGAATGACCAAAGTAGATATGCCCATGATATAAGCAAAATAAGCTGCTTGAATGGCATGTTATGAGCTAACACCTTTCTGTTCCAATTATATACATACTTAGTCAATGAGAGTTGACGATACCACAACTTGTAATTAATATAGTCAATGACCAGCATACTCAACCTTGTATTTCCATAGGTACTCAAACATTCTTTCGCGATAGGCAAGAGCTATTTCTGCAGGATCGTCAGACTTTAATAGCATGTTATGACTCAGCCTATATAGGTTAATGCAAGCCCATATTCCGCAGTCACCGTATTGACCTATTTGGTTGGGGACGTCAACAGATTTTTGAAAGCTAATCTGAAAAGCGTTGATATCTATGCCTTTTGCTGCAAACACTCCCGTTTCGTCTAGTAATTTTGGCAGCCAATAGTGAAATTTTGTAGGCATGGTATCCTTCCACCAAATTCGTTTGTTTGTAAAGGCCGGAAACGAATCATACAATGTCAAAACTCTCGTCTTGATATCTGACTCTCCTACCGCCCGATGCTTGTCGTTTCGTTTATTGGAAATAGTACCTATATCATTTACGACATCGTGAACGCACCCGATGAACAATCTATACGTACGGCCATATGGAAAGAAATAAATACCTTTTCGACATCAGCCCAAGGCACCGGGTACTTTACACCATTTGCCCAATAGGTTTGTACGAAGTCATTAACTACTTGAGGTGTGAAAAAGGGACCCACCATAGCCCAGTCGGCATCTGATGGTCGGAAATGCCACATCAAATCTACCCATAGGTCAAGGTACTGTTTACACATTTGGGCACATTATTAAAAACAAGTGGGAATCACAAAGAAACAATTATGGTACAATACTAACAACCGATTTTATACGCACCTCGTCCCTCGACCATCCATCCTTGTTACCACCGTTGCCAATAAATGGGTCCCAAAACCGGCGATCGACAATAGTTTCTTCATTGCCCCATGGGAAAATAAACCTAGTACCATTATTCTCTTTCAAAAATTTTTGAGCGGAACATGGCACGATTACCTTTTTGTTTTTTCTTCCCGTTCCAGTTCTCGTGATTCTAAGTTAGAACAAATTACCTCTTTTAGTGAATGTTTGTATTACAAAGTAAGAGACATATAAGTTGACACAGTCAAATACCTCCACAAACGGTTCCAATGTATCATCAAAATCTGGAGCGTTAGGAGGGGATGGGGTTTGACAATTAATCCGTGTTGAACGCCTTCTCTTTGGAGTAGTGGTTGGTGGAGTAGTATAGGGTGAGGTGCAATATCTCCCTGGCTTCCTCTTCCGTTTGAGCGAGTTGAAAACTAATATGATATTTGCAGCCTAAAAAAAACGATTCATCTTTTAACAAACAACTCGTCTATCCAACAATTAAATAACTTCAATACTCAACTGAAGTAAAGTGGAAATGTGATATTCTATGGCATAAGATATTTTTAGTCATGACTAAGCATGTGGTGTCTATTTTAAGGACATGTACAACAAATCATGACTGTTTGTTCAGGGCCCTTTATTATTTTCAAAAGTAAATCCTCTGCAAAGTTGACTATGTATGTTTAACTATTTACATGCGACTTAGCACGTGGTGTCTATTTAATAGCTAAACCATGATCTAATTGTTCACCATATTTCCATCAAATATTTGCTCCTATTCATTTTCAGTTTCATAACCATATTTCCATCACATTAATTGATTATTGTCGAGTTCTAAAAGAGTTAGGTTTGAGAAAAAACACGATGAAAGGGAGTGGTCGATAAAGGTAGCAAGAGAGGTAATGTTTCTTGAGATATATGAATTATATGGACCAAATGCTGAAGCTAGTTACCGATTACCAGCTGAAGTGCTAGAAGACATAAGAAGAGAGATATACGGTATTGATAAACAAAAGAAGTTATAGAACCAACTGGCGGTGGTAACTCTAAGCAATCACAAAGGTTGGGACCCAATGCGCAAGATGTTGGTCCTAGTAGCCGTAAAACTAATGTTCGGAAGCAACTGAATACGAATGAGACTCAAACAGTCAAGTCAACCATATTGCGCAAGTGTAATGATATTTCCTAGTTTGTAAAAGTGATGTATTAATGTATTAATGTATTAAATACAAATAAGTGAAAAAGCAAAATTTATATTTTAATAATTATATCAACTGTAGCACATTGTAAAGATAAGATAAGATTCTTTAAACAGTGTAAAAGATAAGTATTGGTACTGGTTATACAATTTACTTTTTGACAGTATACTTTGAGACAGTATTTTATTCTAACTCAAGTACAGCACAATGTAAAAGATAAGATTCTTGTTACTGCTTAAATTGAGAGCTCTCTACTCCATATCCTACTAGATAAAATTTTCCTAGTTTCTGCTCTCTTATTCTCACTCAAGAACAATGGCAGCACCAAATGGAAACTTTCAAAATGATGAAGAAGAGTATGAGTTTGTCTTAAATAACTATTTGCTTTTTGACGCAGTGTTAGATGCTTTTGGGGAAGAACCAATGTCAGAATATGGTTCATATAGGCAAGTGAGTGTATGGATGAGGACAAATATCCTTACTTGGCTGCGTCGCCAAGACTTCTACTGGGATGAGATTTATGGACTTGATGGGGAAGAGGAGGAAGAAGATGAAGATGGGGAAGATCTAGAGAATGAGGAGGAGGCTGAAAGTGAGGTGGTGCAGCAAGGTAAGATGGTGCAGCAAGGTGAGATGGTGCAGCAAGGTCAGATAGTGCAGCAAAATGAGGTAGAGGAAGAGTTTCAAAGTGAGGTGGTGCAACAAACTGAGGAAGATGATAAAAATGAAGTGGAGCAACATGTGAATAATCCTACATTATTTGAAAATATTTATAATTTGGAAAATAGGATTAGTAGTCTTGAAATACTGTTTCAACGACTCAAAGCAAATAAGAAAAGCAAGGGAGAGAGCTCTGGAACTAAAATGTAGATTATGATGATGGTCATTTATGTTTTTAGTATCATATTAGTTGTTTAGTTGTCGAAAACTGTTTTAATGTGTGTTTATGTGCTCTCTATGCAAATGTATTAATGCAGCAGAGACTTCTTTGTGGCATATGAGTTTAAGTTAAGTTATGTGTAAAACTAATGCATCATAGTATTAAAATCTACTGCAAAAAATTACTAAATCATAATTATATAGTAATCAAATGTATTAATGTATTAATGCAGCAGAGACTTGTTTGTTTCTAATAATGTCTTTGCTCAAGTTATTTTTGTCATGTCTTAAGGGATTGTACTACTATTATGCATCCATTGTTGTTAACAAATGATAAGATAAATAAATGTACCTTCACAACATCCTGCCTATCCTCATAATCAAGGCATATCACTTCAACAGGTTGTGTATCAGCCCCTTCCATAGCCGTATCCTCAACCTCCATATCCAATGTGTCTACTTGTGCAGCACCTTGCGCAGCGGGATCATAAACGTTGTCTACCTGTAAAGCCCCCTGCTCCATATGCGGTTCTAACAATTTAAGAGTAAACTGCACAAACCATTCCCACCAAAGAGGTGGCCGCCACACAACAATTTCTTTACCCTTCGCACTGTCATTTTCTATATCCGCACCATTCACATCCATCGATTCCTAGATAAAGGGTATGTGGGTTTAATATTCAAATAGAAAAAAGTAAAAGAAGGAAAAAAAACAATATATATATATATACGTACGTCAACAGGAGTTGGATCAAACCCATCATAAGCAATGTCTGAGAACTCATCATTCAAATTTGGTAAGGCAGCACAATCAAATTTGTTATCCACCTGCATTATATTGTTGGAATGATGAGCATCTTCAGGACCTCCAGATAAAGCAGCTTTCATAACTTGGGTCATAGGCTCGGTAAACTCCTCGGACTCCGTATACAACAGCTTCTGCTTGTCATCGGATCCTACATTGGTCCTGATGGGGGTGTGTTCATCGGAAGTAGCCAACGGTTTGTTGGCATCAACACTCTCCACCTGTAAAAAAGTGAACTTACTTAGGCACTCAAAGAGACCATTTTGGTGGAATGAAGTAACAAAAATTCAAATAACAGCTTGTTACCTTAATGTCACGGACTTGTCTCTACAAGGTCTCCCGTGCGGCACTTAGTCTCGACTAAGCTCAGCCTTGCTTGAATACTTAATGATGTATGCAACGAAAGTAAACTTCAAAGAAAGGAACAAGTGGAATGAATGGACTGCTTTGTATTGCTTAGAACTTTACAAGAGAGAATACAAGTGAACTTCTATGGATGCCATCTACAAATGAGGCTACTCCTATTTATACTAGTCTATACAAGTTTCTACACTATTCTTTGGGAAGCTTCTAGCTTATGAGATTTCCATAAGCTTCTAGTAAGTTTCTAGAACTTCCACCTATTCTAATATCTTCCAAAAGCTTCCAAGATTATCCACCATCTTCCATGGGCTTCTAAACTCTTCCAAGCTTATCCAAGACCTTTCATGAGAAGTGTAGAATAATCCGGAATCCCGAGCATACTTGTAAAAGATAGGCGGGTCGTGACATCCTCCACCACCAAAGCTTGCGACGTCCTCGTCGTGCCATCCTCATGATACTTCTTGATCTTGTCCGTGAATTGCCACAACAAGTCTTCAGCTTCCCAACTTGCTTCGCTATCGGGCAAATTACGCCACTTGATCAAGTACTCTTTATAGCTTGGCACTCCTCGTCTCCGTATCGTATGATCCGACAAGATCTCGTCAACCTCTCGATCGTACGAAGTAACAACCGCTGTTGGTGCCCGCTTGGACACCCCTCGTTCCGAGTCTTCCTCGTCCTTATGATAAGGCTTGAGAAGACTAACGTGGAAGACCGGATGAATCTTCAACTTGGGCGGTAGTTGAAGTCGATAAGAAACTTTTCCAACATGTCCTGTCACCGGGAAAGGGCCTTCATACCTCCGTATCAAGCCTTTGTGTACCTTCCTTAGTGATTTGAATTGTTGAGGCAAGAGCTTCACCATTACTTGATCTCCGACCTCGAACTCGACGTGTCTCCTTTTCCCGTCCGCCCACTTCTTCATCTTTTTAGCCGCTTTGTCCAACGAAGCCCGGGCCAAGTCCGCTTGCTCGTGCCATTCTTTCATTGTTTTGTAAGCGGCCGGGCTACTTCCCTCGTATGATGCGGCTAAGGCATTCGGAGTCAATGGTTGGCGCCCCGTGACCAACTCAAAAGGACTCTTCCCCGTGGCTTCACTCCTTTGCATGTTATACGAGAATTGAGCAACGTCAAGGAGTTTGGCCCAATCATGTTGGTTGGCACTCACATAGTGCCGAAGATAGAGCTCCAGTAGTGCGTTCACCCTCTCCGTTTGCCCGTCCGTTTAGGGATGGAAACTCGTAGAGAAGTTCAAATCCATTCCCATGATCTTGAACAACTCCGTCCAAAAGCGCCCCGTGAATCTTGGATCTCGATCACTAACGATCACATGTGGCACTCCCCAATAATTCACCACATTCTTAAAGAAAAGCTTAGCCGTCTGTTCAGCGGTAACATCGGGTGGTGCGGCAATGAAAGTTCCATACTTTGAGAATCGATCGACCACCACAATAATACTCCCATTTCCTTCCGACTTTGGCAAGCATGTGATAAAGTCCATGGAAACGCTTTCCCATGGTCCCTTGGGCGTCGGTAGAGGCTCCAACAGTCCTCCAGACTTCTTTTGCTCTATCTTGTCTTGTTGGTAAATAAGGCACGTTTGCACGAATGTCTCTACATCGTCTTCCATCCTTGGCCAATAATAAGTGCCTTCGACCAATGCCAACGTCCTCTTAATCCCCGGATGACCGACCCACTTCAAATCATGACACTCTTTCAAGATTAACCGTCTAAGATCACCCCACTTAGGCACGTAAAGCCGATCTCCTTTGGTGAACAACATGTCTCCTTTAAGCCAAAATCTCCGAGTCTTTCCATCTCTTGCTAGGGCCACGAGCTTCTTGGCAAAAGGATCATGTTCCAATCCTTCCTTGATTCGGTCTTGAAGGAAGAATTGTGCTTGGGTGATTGCCGCGAACTCCGCTTTGTGACTCAATGCGTCGGCTACCACATTAGCCTTCCCCGGCTTGTACTCCAAGTGATAGTCGAACTCGGCTAGGAAGTCTTGCCACCGAGCTTGCTTAGGACTTAACTTCTTTTGGGTTTGAAAGTAACTCGTAGCAACATTGTCCGTCTTGATCACAAATCTCGAACCCAACAAATAATGCCTCCAAGTCCGTAAGCAATGGACGATCGCCGTCATTTCTTTCTCTTGCACGGTGTACTTCCTTTCCGTTTCGTTTAGCTTTCGACTCTCGAATGCGATCGGGTGTCCTTCTTGCATTAGAACTCCTCCAATAGCAAAGTCCGATGCATCCGTGTGTAACTCAAAAGGCATAGTTACATCCGGTAGTCTCAACACCGGTTCTTCCATAACCGCCTTCTTCAAACTCTCGAACGCCACTTGGCACTTTTCGTCCCAACTCCAAGCTTTGTTCTTCTTTAATAGGTCCGTCAAGGGAGATGCTATTGCCGAGTACCCCTTGATAAACCTTCGATAATAGTTCACCAAGCCAAGAAAAGATCGTAACTCCGTTACCTTGGTTGGTGGTTCCCACTCTTGGATAGCTTTTACTTTTGCCCCGTCCATCATCAATCCACCGTCTTTGATCTTGTGTCCCAAGAACTCGACTTCGTCTTGGGCGAAAGAGCATTTCTCCAACTTCACATAAAGTTCATTGTCTCGTAACACTTGGAAAACCTGTTTCAAATGTAAGACATGCTCTTCCAAGGTATGACTATAAACAACGATATCGTCCAAGTATACCACCACGAACTTATCAAGGAATGGGTGAAATAGCTTATTCATAAGGGTGCAAAAAGTAGCGGGAGCATTAGTCAAGCCAAAAGGCATTACTAAGAACTCGTAAGAACCATACCTCGTGACACACGTCGTCTTAGCTTCGTCTCCCTCCGCTATCCGTACTTGGTAGTACCCCGATCTCAAGTCTAACTTGGAGAAGTATCTCGCCTTTCCAAGTTGATCAAACAAATCCGCAATAAGAGGAATAGGGTACTTGTTCTTAATCATTACCTTGTTAAGCGCTCGATATTCTATGCACATCCGCAAGGATCCGTCCTTCTTCCTTTGAAATAGCACCGGCGCACCATATGGGGCTTTCGAGGGTCGAATATAGCCCGCATCCAAAAGATCCTTGAGTTGTTTGCGCAACTCCTCCAACTCGGGTGGTGGCATTCGGTAAGGGGATTTGGCGGGTGGCTTGGAACCCGGTTCCAACTCGATGGTATGATCCACCTCCCTCCTAGGTGGTAGTCTCTTGGGCAACTCCTTGGGCATCACGTCCTTGAACTCATCAAGTACCCGCTCGATCTCCTTCGGTACCTCTACTTTTCCCGACTCGCCATCCGTTTCTAGCCTTGTTACCGCCAAATAGCAAGGCTCGCTCTTTTTGTACCCTTTCTTGAATTGCATGGCCGAAAGGGTCTTCGCTCCACACTTAGAATCCCGCTCCGTGCTAACCATGCAAGTCTTTCCACCATCTAGGATACATAAAGAATTAGCAAATGGCATAGGAAAAGCTCGTACCTTATCGAGGAATTCCAACCCAAGAACCACATCGAAATCATCCATTGGGACCACCGACAAGTCAATCGTCCCTTCCCATTCCCCAATCTTCGCTTGAACATCCTTGGCCACTCCTTCCATCGGCTTGGCCTTCGAATTTACCGGCTTAAACGTTCCACTTCCTTTCATAGCGTTAATCCTTAGCCGTTTGGCTTCATCAACCGACACGAAATTATGAGTGGCACCGGAATCTACTAAAGCACGTACATTGGTCCCATTGATGGTTGCTTCCACAAATTGCAATCCTTTCCCTACAACTTTCGGTACCTCCGTCTTGGCCTTGATTGCATTCAAGATCCTCATCGAGCTCATGCATCCGCCATCACTTGGGCCTTCGTCTTCATGAACCATCGTTCCATTAAGGCTTGCTTTCTTAGGGCAATCTCGAGCTCTATGAGGTCCGTCACATATGAAGCATCCACCACTCTTAAAGGCCGTCTTTACGTCTTTATTCTTTCCGGTTGGTGGTTTATGTGCATTATCGTGCTTTGCTTGAGCGACTTTCTCTCCCCCACCTTTCTCATGGTTCACCTTTCGATCTCTCGGCTTAGACGTTTCCCTCCTCGTATTAAAGTCGATCAAGGCCTCGGCATGGGCGATAGCCGTAGCAAGGTCTTGAACTCCACGTCTTTCTAACTCCGTCTTAGCCCATCCTTGCAAACCATCGAGGAAATAAAAGAGAGAGTCTTGGTCGGAAAGATCCGGAATCTCCAAGGTTAGTGTAGTAAATTCCTTAACATAATCTCGGATCGTTCCGGAATTCTTAAGTTCTGACGCCGACTCTTTGCTTCGTTCTTAGCATTTTCCTGATAAAATTGCTTCTTAAGTTCAACAACAAAATCACCCAAGTATCGATAGTACTGCACTCGTTCGATATCTCCATATCGACGTCTCCACCATAACGCTGCGGTATCTTTCAAGTATCGGGTCTCCATCTTGATCTTGGTGTCATCATCCGTAATGTTGACGCCCTCCAAGTATTGCTCCATCTCCCATAGGAAATCATCAACCGCCCTAGCTTCCCGCTTTCCCATGAACGGTGATGGTTTTGGAACATCAATCTTCGGAGCATTATGATTAGCGTTGCCACCTCCGTTAGCCATGGATCGCTTGCAAAGCATTACATCGGCTTGCAAGTCTTTGATGGTCTTATGAATGTTGGAGATCTCGCCCATGAGCATCTCCTTTAGATCATGGATCTCGCGTTTAAAGTCGCCACTAAGAGTATTGAGGACGACCCTAAAGTCATCCTTCATGGTTGAAAAGTCAGAGTCTAAACTTTCCAAGCCCTCAACTTGGGTCTTCAACTCCGACACGGATGTCTCAACACCCACCAATCTCTTATCAAAGCTCGACATAACGTCCTTAGACGCACCTCTTTTCTTCGGGTCTTGACGCTTGTCATCGCGACCTTGCCTCTCGTCAACGATCACACTTCCACTAGCACCAATCTTATCGGTCTCGTTTGCCATTGCCTTGAATCAACGCTCGCTCTGATACCACTTGTCACGGAATTGTCTCTACAAGGTCTCCCGTGCGGCACTTAGTCTCGACTAAGCTCAGCCTTGCTCGAATACTTAATGATGTATGCAACGAAAGTAAACTTCAAAGAAAGGAACAAGTGGAATGAAAGGACTGCTTTGTATTGCTTAGAACTTTACAAGAGAGAATACAAGTGAACTTCTATGGATGCCATCTACAAATGAGGCTACTCCTATTTATACTAGTCTATACAAGTTTCTACACTATTCTTTGGGAAGCTTCTAGCTTATGAGATTTCCATAAGCTTCTAGTAAGTTTCTAGAACTTCCACCTATTCTAACATCTTCCAAAAGCTTCCAAGATTATCCACCATCTTCCATGGGCTTCTAAACTCTTCCAAGCTTATCCAAGACCTTTCATGAGAAGTGTAGAATAATCCGGAATCCCGAGCATACTTGTAAAAGATAGGCGGGTCGTGACATTAATCTCACCAACATCATCTTGTGACTTTATTCCTAAAGCTTCCTCAATTACCACAATTCTCTTTTGTACGCTGTGTAACTCACATAAGAGCTGTGATACACCAACTTCTCCTACACGTTCTTCTATACTACCAACCCTGGACTTAAGGGATAGAAGCTCGGCATGAATGTGATCCTTATCTAAGGTATGTGACGCTTCCGCTTTGTCACATATGATCCCATCTGGAACCTCAACATTACCGACTACAACATATTCAACCTTCTCAGGCTCATTCATATTTAACATTTCACCAAACCCAACAACAATCTCTTCTTCATCAGCTTTGTCATTGACACTAGACGTTTGACCTTCTGTAACAACTTCATCGGCGTCACAGAAAGGAACATTTAAATCGGCTTGAATTCCACCGCATACATCCACATCAGCCATAGCTTCCTCTTCTTCCACCATCAGTTGGTCAGCCAACTTTTCTCTTCTTTCAACAAGTTGGGAATCAAGTTCACGGATGTACTCCATCTGCGAATGTACCACCGACAACTCATTTCGGCATTTGTTGGTACAATCTTACGTAATGGTCCAAAGCCTAAATAACAAAGGAGATAACTCGATATGATAAATGTAATAAAAACATACAACAATTAACTAATTTTGGGTTTTTACTTACCGGGTCAAATAAAATTGTGTAATGCTTTTTTTCAAAGTTTTTAACTTTTGACCAAGCTAGACAACGTGGGATCTTCTCTGGGTCTTTGATCCAAAACTGGGAGCTGTTTGGGAATGTCTCCATAATCCAAATCTGAAAAAACAAATACATCGAATTAAGAGTTAGTGGTTGTGATTATGGTTGCAGTGCTAGGATAGCAGTGGGTGTATATGTAGTAACAGGGGATACAATTACATAACGTGTTGTTGCAGCAGTGGGTTCTTCTGAACTAGCAGTGGATGAAGAGACATTGTAAGTGGTTTGAACCAACCGTTTACAAATCGTTTCTATGTATTTATCTAGTGTGAAACCATCAACCATAACATCCTTAAATCTACACAAACACTTACACTTACTACAGAACAATGCCTAGGGAACAAAGCCAATGCCTAAGGAACAATGACAACGGCTGAATGACTATTATGCTTATCTATGTTTCTCAAATATAACAATGAACACATTATTTAGATTAACCATCACAATATATACAAGCACAAATAATGTATGTTACAAGTAAAATCTAACCTTCAACACCCATGTAAATCCATACAGAGTGTATGTTTGTTCTTTTTTTGGATCTTTTGGAACGGGCTTCTTTGATTCTGCCTCAAGATGCCTAGGAACAACATTCACCGTTCTTTTATACAGATGAGCCCACATGTATTCACCCCATGGATACTCATTCCATACACAAAAATCCTCAACATTCTTTACCAAGTGGTCAGGAACATTAAACCTTCCTTCCCGACCAATAAATACAAATGTTGCAATCACCAACAAAGCAACCCTCACAGCATCTTCATCGGATAACGAATCCCACCTTTCAGCCGACTTTACCAACGCCAAAAGGTCATCACCCTTAACTTTTTGTTCTTAGTTTTTTTTATCGAAACAACCGATCAAAAAATGACTATCTATTAAACCCTTAACAACATGGCCGTGGTCACTTTCTTTTATCTACCGGTCCTAAACGAAACCCGGTTAGAAGACTAAATTGTTCACGGCCAAAATCAAAACATTATCACCTAGTACAAAAGTTAAAGGTGGACAACAATCACTAACTTTTGACACCTCAACTGCATTTTGAGATAAATAATGGTATAAGTGGTTGTCAGGGGAATACTTAGGAAAATCTAACCAAGGGCCAAACACAGTTTCTCTAAACAATTTGGTTCTATTCACATTCAATGCACCTTTAATTGTAGCAATAAGTTCTAATCTAGATCTGATCGTTAGCTTTGCATCAAACATGTTCGTCGTTGGATTCTTGAGATGTTGAAGAACAGCGATTGATTGTACGAATATGCGTCAGATTGATTTGATTGTACGATTAGGGCTTCCGTTTTGCAATCGCAGGGAAGAAGAACTATTGAGGGAGTAAGATTAGGCCGTTGGATTCTTGAGTTTGAGAGGGAAGGTGAATTTTTGCCTTTGAGAGGGAAGGTGTGTGTGGGGTAAGCAGTAGTGTGTATGGGATGATTTGGGTATTTGGTGTTTTGTATTTAATGAAATAGGTGTATTATGATAATAAAATTTTTTTTGAGAGGTATAATTTAAAAATTAAAGGTGTATTTGTATGGTATAAAGTGGTATTTATATAGAGTTGCCCAAAAGTACATATGTGTGGGGCCAAGTTGCCCAACTTATTTGTATTTAAAATTAAAAATATAAATTTTGCTTTTCACTAAAAGACAAAAAATGTCGATTCTTTCGATATAGTAGGTCAAAGTTGCTTGAATGAATAAGTGTTAGATTTGTCTTTGTAAGACAATATGGTACAAATATATGATAGAGTTCTTGTGGGCGTTAAGAGAGGTGAAAAAAAAAAATGATGCATTTGGGGTAATATTATTAGGCAACTGGTGCAATTTGATAATTTTCTCTTTACAAATATTATGGGGCAAAAGGAATTAAGGAAAAGACAAATACCTACCGTCCCCTTAATCCAAGGACCAAACCAAAAAGTAAAAGCGTTTCATTAACTTATCTGCACGCACAAGCACAAAAACCCACTAACCTATGTACATAAATAGTTAATAAATTAACTAGTATTTCGTATAATTATTATTCTTCATGCCACGTGGCATCTAAGGACTAACATCGCCTCCATGGACCAACACCATGATCGAAGGCTAACCCATGCCGGACCGCAACCGCCACGTACAGATCGAATTCAACCCTGGTTCGAGATGACATCATTCACTTGGTCTAACTTGGGGTCCACATTCCACTACTTACTCAAACCTAGCCCATCTAATTATAATGCCATTACATCAACATGGTTTGATCTTGTAAATTTACTATTACTTTTGCAAAATAGTATTTTCTTCCTAACAAAATAATAATTCACATTTAAATCGTATAAAGTTTTAATAAATCTCAAACTGAAATATCCACCAATCAAATGTTTTTACTCACTAAACTTCAGTTTGATTGGTTAAAACATAAAGTTAACATTTATTTTCGAACATCTAAAAATAAAAATATAAACATTATTTACTTTGAGAGATCAAGCATTAGTCGTTTTTCTTTTCTTTCTTTAGATTATTAAATTATGTACCAAAAGTTTACCCGTTCGAATCTTGCCATGACCAGCAAGAGCTTGAGTTTAAAAATGGTGTGCTCGCTAACAACCTAAAGGCCTATGAAGGTACCATGAGAATGATAACCTAAGTCAAGCAAGGTGTTTCTCGACCAAGTGTTTGAGTGTTCAAAACTAGTCATATACGAAGATATAGTAAATTACGTGCTATTGTAGTTAGGTGAGCGTGTGAGTTTAATGTTTGAAGAGTGGAATTCGTTCCACCTTAAAAGTTAGGTTTGAAACAAATCTTACAAATGAGTTCGATATCATACAAATTAGCTATATGTTATACATATGTGCAAAGAATTTCGCATGCACGGCATGCATGGAAAAATATATACAATTACACAAATAAGTGAACCCCTTCAAATACATGTTAAATAAACTGCAATATGTATCACACATTCACACCCAAACTAAATTTGTATAACATAATTTTCATGTAGTGTATTTCCAAAATCTCCCCGTATCATTATCAATTATATGAGGAAGGTCAAACACAATTGATATTACTGATTTCCAAATTCCAATATAACTAATTAGTTCGAACCTGACTGGGTTTAGCAAGTTATATAACTGCTATCTCTTCCTTTATCATTGCCTTGTTTTTCTGCTAGCTACTTGTTATGGTCTATTAATATATCTGTGTTGATACCGAAATTTGGGTAAAACATGAAATCGATAAAATTTTGAAAAACACATTTTTATGCAAGACCCATTTGACAACTAATATCATTTATATACATAACAACAAAATATGAAAGTTTAATGTTAAACGATTAACAACATTTGTATTTTCAATGTATAATTCTAATTAGAATTTAATCAAAGAATTACAAAAATAATTGCATACCACTATCTCAACAAAATGACAAATAAACCTCTCCTAGACATAAACCAAAACAAAAGTTTATGTTTATGAGTGAACAATACAAGCTTGCTAGCCGAGCTTATGTTATATTTTAGGAAGAGATTATGCTTTTACTACAATACATGTTTTTATAATTTTCTATGTACAAACTTTTGAACTTCTCTTTCATCATACTTTGTGTTATATATGCATAATAAAGTGAAGTCACAAGTTATAGTAGATTACGTGTCAAACATTTTTAGATAAAAGGTTTTTACACCCGGTGAATATATTACTCCAATAAACGTTTAAGTACATAAGATGCAGGTGAATCTCGCATCTCAACCTGTTACATAAGCGGTAAAGCTAACATAATAAGACACTACCATTCTATAGAAAGGAAATAAACGATTACCCACTAGAATACATTTGACTCGAGACCAAATATAAACTAACGTCTAAATCTACAAGGAAGACTTATATCAAATGTATCACATTATGTAAATTAATCTTCGGTTAAATTTTCACCTTCATAATAATCATATGGGTCATGTAGCATTCCTTCCAAACTTCCCACTTTTACCTCCTCCATTTTCTCATTTCCACTACCACCTTTCGAATTTTTCGAAGCCATAAGGTTTGCAGTTTCGTCAAACACGCGCACATCCTCTAAATCACGCTCACTATCTTCCACAGTTGTTGCAATCGACTTATCATCCTTATTTAAATCAGCCCCTACCGTACTCGTCCCAAGAGAACTTATGGCCACATTTGGATGGTTAGTTGCCTTATCAGCCGAATTGGATATACCTCCATTTTCACCTAACTCGTAATCATTTTCAAATGTCTTAAGTGCATCAAACGGGTTCGAAGTACTTGCCACTAGTTTATACGTTTCATAATTCTTCTTCGTTCCACTTGTACTAGCACCATTCTTTTTAGAAATAGGTTGATATACCTGTTTGGTAGACTTAGACTGAAACTTAGGACCCACATTATAACCACGAAATGCTCTTTTAGGAGCTTGTTGAAACCGTCATTATTCTTGCAATTTTGCTTTTTAGGTTCATCAAAAACTCGTTTCGTACATGTCATGTCATCATGACCAAAAACTAAATACATTCCACACCTAGGTGGTTTCCATTCATATTCCACCCTAATCGTATGAAGCACTTCACCCTCATCCTCCAAATTCGGAATAGAAATAACCATGTTATCCATAAGCTCCTGATCAACTCAAAGATCAATCAACGCACGGGCATAATTCAAATGCCCCCATGATTGCATGCACATAGAGCTAGTATACAAATCAATCATAATCAGATTACCAAGTCTATTTGCTATTGCACTCAGTCCGCCCTAAGTACATGTCACAATGGGAATATAATGTATTTTAACCCAAACCGAAATCGAGCACAAGTCTTCTTTCAACAAATTTTCATTAAGCGTCTACATCTTCAATATAATCAGTGTTGCAAAACAAGGCCTACAAGGACGATTAATCACCGCCTAGGCGCTACTGGGCCACCAACCTTGCCGATTTTTGTAACTGGGTCAAACTAATTGGTCAACAACGCTCCACATCGGTCAACGACTATCAACGGTGGTCAAACTTTTCGGAAACTTGAAAATCTCGTTAGAAATACCCAAAAATTGTCGTGAACAAGTTTTAATCACTTATATTTGTTGTTTATATCTATGACAAGATGTTTTTCAAGGAAAGTCATGTCGAGAATACACAAATCTCGCAAGAAATACCCAAAACTTGCCAGAAATGCCAATCCGATTAATCACCGATTAATACCGCCTAGACCGATTACAAGCTACAGGGGGGTCGACCGCCCGACTACCGATTCACGATTTTTGCAACCTTGAATATAATAGGAACGAATCGAATAAACCATGGTCCATTCTCCAACACTTCGTTCATACCTTCAATCGAATAAAATTTGAAAAAGAATTTAGGCCTTTTGAGTTCATCTTGGCACAAAGATTACCATATTTCTTCCATATAGTTCTCAACAACCGGAAATGCAACTCTCTTGCCCACAAAATAATGATATAAGGTGAATTCAAATCTTGAGTGAACTTCCAAAATTAAGGATAATGGAATTTGAACTTCAACTCTCTCATTATTTGGTTTACCCGTATCAAAAGATCTAAAGTTCACCTTTCGATTACATGCCTCATTAGTCACTAAACTAGCAAACGAGACTTGAGCATCCTTAACCGTATCATCTTTCCCAGTCGAACCAGCTCCAACTTCAGCCCCTCCTACATAAGAGTTTGGGACCTCAAAGTGACTAGTTCTAAGGTCATGACCAGTAACTTGTTCACGATGTGATGGTTTCACTCACGTTAGTCTACTAGGGTTTAATGGTTTTCCATCATCCCTCAATAATACGAGTTTTCCTTATAGCATTTGAGTTTCAATATCACAAAACTTTTCAGCTAAAAAAGAAGGATTTGGGCTAGCATACCCCGTCTGACAAACATGGAAATGGTCCTAGTCCAACATCACATGATTCCAAACCAGCACCCTTGTTATCAGCTGTTGACGTGACCTCTAAAAACTTTTCCTTTGTACCAGCAACAATCCCCTTAAAGTCAGTAACACCTACGTTAGTTTCAGAGTCGACCCCTCAGCATTCGATGCTTTCTTCTCCTTTTTTTATCATTCTTACGTGTACCCCCTCTCCCTCCTGAGCCCAGAAATCTATTCTTCATGATTACACCATCTAAACAAACCCTAGTATCCTCGTAACCTTAATTCAGTCCAGGGTCCCAAGAACCCAGCAACAATCAACAACAAAGCATAACAAACTCTAAAACTAACAAGTGACCAGCAACAACACAAGTAGTACTTTATAAAGGTCGATTAGGCTGTATGTAAACCCTAATCGACTTAACAATAGTGATAATCGTTTAATGCAGCAAACTTAATAATTAAACCAGAAAAACACACTGAATGCAATGACGAAACCCAAGAAAAACTAAAACCCTAATCGATAAAATAAACATACGGGAAGAATTAAAACTAGTTGTTGTATACCACGAGATAGACAAACGAAAAAGCTTGTTAGGGTTTTTTGTCGCCAATGTCTCCAGAGATAAGAGAGGAGTTTATGTTTTGAGATCACAGTTTAACAGAACCACGTGTCAAACATCTAGTGAAAGAAAAATGATTGATGAATTTCTCTTGTGTTTAAATACCGACATGATATGATGGAATAAAACAATACCGATCAAAGTCAATATCCATTCGCGGTGCCTCAGAAAAGATTGTTCTCCTAACAAGATATAATCTTTACTTACATGGTACTGACCTCGATTCGATCTGTTGTCCATTATGTGATGAATGTCTGGAAGATGTGCAACACCTATTAGTTGATTATCCATTGGCTGCACGCTTATGGTCAATGGTGAAAAAATTTGTGGCGATTGGATGACTATCCTAAGACGTTGTTGGACCTAATTTCTTGGGGGTACTCTGTAGCTCTTGACAAGCAATACAAGACATGTTTCGATGCAATAGTTCAGACTACCTTGTGGATCATATGGTGATACCGTAATCGGGTATGCTTTGACTTGAAACCTCCTAGACAAGACGCCTTTGTTGATGAAATTAAAATCCTCTCACATTCAGGGGTTCTTACTAGGAATAGGAAATTTAAGCCGAATTGGCTTGTTTAGATTGATAACCCCGATTAAAGCATGTATTATTTTATTGTAATTATCAAGGTTTCAAAAATCGTGAATCGGTAGTTGAGCAGTCAACCTCCTTGTAGCTTGTAATCAGTTTAGGCGGGATTAATCTGTGATTAATCAGATTGGCATTTCCGAAAAGTATTGAGTATTTTCGAAGAGTTTTGGGTATTTCCAAAAAGATTTTCCTTAAAAGAATATTGTAGTAGATATAAACAGTGACTATAAGTGATTAAAACTAGTTTATGGTAAGTTTTGGTTATTTTCAGAGAGATTTGCAAGTTTCCGGAAAGTTTGGCCACCGTTGACAGTTGTTAACAGCCATTGACCATGATTGACTGATTTGTTTAACTGATTTACACAAATTGAAAAAGTTGGTGGCCTTGTAGCACCTAAGCAGCGATTAATCGGTCTTGTAAGCCTTTTTTTGCAACACTGATAATTACTTTTTTCAAGCTTCTTGCTTGTGCGTTTTAAGTGTATTATCGTTAAAAAAAATGAAAGAGTAAATCTTTTGTTTAATGTGTCTATATGTGGCTTCACTTAAATGCACTTTTCTTTTTTTGCTTCTATGCAAGATGTTTTTTCTTTTCTTTTTGTAAAGTTCCCTCTCGTAATTGTTGGATCTCAACGAAGTAAAGTGTATCTGTTGAGGTAAAAATATGTCTTCACCTAAACAAGCTTTTATCCTTCGGCTGTCTCTTCGTCCAGCCCTCCGGATAAGTATTCTTCGGATCTGCGAACACAAGAACAACACGCGTTAGCCTCGTCTAGGGTTTTATCCCTAGTCCAAACTCCGGCGTGAGAATAAGAATATGATATAATAAGGAGAGTTACTGTGTGTAAAAGTAGGGTGAGAGAGTTAACCTAGATGCAGTAATTTCTCTCTTTTTATAGATGAGAAGTCTTGCCCTTACCTGAAGGTCACATGGGGTGAAAGTGACTCTTTCGGGCGGGAGTTTGACTTACTTTTTTTGGCTTCTGCCTGGATCAGGTCAGGGCTTCTGACCAAGATTCTTTTCCCTTTATGTATGGTGACACCATTCAGCCATTGTGCAGGGGGTTGTGTCAAACCCTTCGGAATGTGTTGCCTTTACGTTGGCTTGAAGCCTGCTTGGTCTTAACTGTTTAGCTGTATGTTCGTCCGAACGGTTTGGACCCTTCGGTTTGGTGCTTCGGATACATACGCCAACATGTCCCCCCAGTATCGTGTTAATGTATGCATTACATGATATTGGGAGTATTTCATATTGGTACTTGCCGGTGAATTTTATTTTGTTCGCCCCCTTCCTTTCTCTTTTTATTTTTTATTTTTTATTTTTTTATTATTTTTTTAATGGTGCCAAAGCTAATAAATGTTCGTACTGTGATGAGGCGCCATTTTTCTTACTGCGCCCTAGGATGTTGACACGTGGATGTTGACGCGTTTTATGTGGTGATTTATACTGACACGTCACCGTATGACACGATGGGACGTTTCACCTTTCCGTCATTTCCCTATAAATTGCGTGGTCGTTTTCATTTTTACCACCGTAAAAATTCTTGCACATACACGTTTTCTGAGTTTTTCTGCCGAATGATCTTTTGTGTCCTTCATCACTGTTCAGGTATACTTTAGCTTTTCCTGTTTTTAAACTTAGGCTATTTTCCATTCCCTTCCGGTTACATAACTCAAAGCATGCTTCGGAAGGTCCTTCGGGTCCAAAACCCAAGTTTGATCTAGACAAGTATACTTCGAACATGTCAGAGGGTGGTTTAAACTGGGCAATAAAAACTTTTGCGATTCCTCGTGATCTTCTCCGAATGGTTTTACCATGGGGGATTTAAAAGATGATGCGATAGGTTTGTATTTAGAGTATTCTATGGAGGGTGGTATTAGTGTTCCGTTTTCCACCTTTCTTTTAGAAGTTCTTCAGTACTACAAGGTTCATATTTCTCCGTTAGTACCGTTAGGTTTGCACAGAGTCACTCTTTTTGAAGTATATAGCCGTAGTTTACACGTTACTCCCACTACCTCCTTTTTTCTTGCCTTTTATAAGTTACACAAGCAGGGGCATTGGTTTAATTTTGCCAAGAGGGAGGGAAAAGATCGCAGGGTTTGTTTTAGAGAGATATTGTCCGGCTTAAATGGTTGGAAACATGATTTCTTCCTGATCGATCGACGAGCTATCCCTTTCGCTATGCCGTGGAGGCATCCGGATTCGGATGTTTCCGATCGTTTTCCTTCTGGGGAGTTTTCTGAACAGGATGCTGACAAGTTGTCTGCCAATGTTATCTATTTGATAAGGATTCCACCGGGCTTTTTATATGCCGTGAGGTTGTCAGCCAACTGGAAATATCCCGGTTTCCGGGCGGCTCTGAGGGAAATGGTACTTAGCCTATATTTTTACTCAACTAGTTAGAAGTTGTCTCGTTTCTTTTCTGAATTTATTATTGATTTTCTTGTTTTGAAGCGCTGATGATGTCTGATTATCTCATCACACCGAAATATCGTAAGGGGGTTGCCATAACCAAAGGGGATCCTTATAAGAATGGGCAGGCTCATATTATGCACGTGATTCTTCCGAGTGGTGTAGGCACCTATCTTCCTCCTAAGTCTGATGCCATAAAAAAGGTTGAGACGACCGACCCCAAGGTTTTGGAGGCCAAGGAGAAAAAGAAGAAAGCTGCCGAAGCTAGGGTCGGGGGAATGATGCCCAGGAAGCGTCATACCGGAGAGGGTGGTTCTGCTCATCCTCAAAGGAAAAGAACTAAGAGTCCTACGCCACAAGTCATCAACGTGGATTCTACAACCCATGTTTCCCCTTTGAATGTTGTTCGTCCTGAGGGTCCTCTTCCAAATAACCCAAATGCTGCTGCTGCTAAGGAAAATATGGAGGAACATTCCAGCAATAATCTGGATCATGCCAATGTTGAAGGGAATTCCTTTGTAGAGCAGCTGGCAGGTCATGATAGGGATCATGATGTTTCTCGTGTTGTTGAGCAGCCTGATCCGAAAGAAACTAGTGAGTGTTCGCTTTCTTATTGTTTGTTTTTTATTCGATCGTCTAATTACTTGTTTTTCTGTAGGAATTTCTTCTCCGCCTCCTCAGCATCAAGAGGGTAAGGCTGTGGATGAAGGGGAGAGAACCTCGGCCGATGAGGTGTATGTGTCGGGGTGGTCCGTTCAGAAAGGCCAACGGGTTAAAGGTTATGACACCGACATGGATTTGCTTCTTCATCTGCCTCCTCCTGCCGAAGAGATTTATCTTCAACATATGACAGACACCGAAGCGACTCAGTGGTCATGGTGTATTCTGGCCTGGGGAAGCCTTGCCTTAATGGACATTCTTGTTCGTTTTGAGAACCTCATCAATGATTATAAGGAGTTAGCCACCGAGCACAGAGGATGTGAAAAGAGTGCCCAAGATAATTTTGAATATCTAGGTAAAGTGCTGGAGGAGTTGAAGGGGGTTAAGGATGAGCATTCCGAGTGCTCTGCTAAGGATGAGGGTCTGAGGAGGCAGCTCCGTACTTTGGAAGCTGAGAAAACCGAGTGGTTGAAACTATCTGCAGCTCAAAGTAAGAAAATTTAGGGGTTGGAGAGGGAGTTGATGGAGGTCAAAGGAGCCCTAAAGAATGAAGAGGAAGAGAATGCTGCTCTCCAGAAATTGCGTACGGAGCTGGCGGTGACTGTCGGGGATCTTGAAATGCAGCGTTTCAAAATCTTCAAAGAGTTCATCCCTACGGTAGTAGATCGTCTTCTTCATAGCCACGAGTATAAGGCTTCTTTGGCCGTTCTGTTCAGTTTGTGTGGCATGGCCGGTTGGTTGGCTGGGGTTGGGATAGATCGTTCAGACGAGGAAGTTAAAAAGATTCTATAGGACATAAAAGATGTGGATTTGGATGCTCCCAACAAGTATAAAGCTGAGTATGATAACCTTTTTGTAAAGAGATATCCATATGTGGATAAAATCCACAATTCTTGTCTTCGACCGATTGATGATGTCTCAGCACTTATGCCGGATCCTGCTCCCATTCGGTCTTCGGGGGTTCTTGCCGAGAGGAATGCTGAAGAGAAACAAGATGACGGTGCGGCTGGTGGGGGAGAGAACGCTCCTCCTGTGACCGAAACTTGATTTTTTCTCTATTTTCTTTCAAGTACTATTAAGATGACTTGTATTCTAAACACTTATAATCATGTATCTGTTGTGATGGGGATTTTTTGTATGCTATCCTATGGTATCTATGAATGTTAATGAAGCGTCTTTTGTTATTACTTTATTCATCCGGTTTGTTGTAGCGAGATCTGCTTAGTATAAATTCACTTTTCTTTCTTAGTGTAGATTATGCTCTTCACCGTTTACTGTCGCGGCAAGCCTTCTTTTGTATGAACCGTTCAGTTTACTTTTGCCACGGCAACCCTTTTTTGGGTATGAACCGTTTGGTTTGCTACTACCACGGCAACCCTTTTTTGGGTATGAACCGTTTGGTTTGTTGTTGCCACGACAACCCTTTTTGGGTATGAACCGTTTGGTTTGTTGTTGCCACGACAACCCTTTTTGGGTATGGACCATTTGGCTTTTTGTCACGGCAACCCTTTTTGGGTATAAACCGTTTGGCTTTTTGCCACGGCAACGCTTTTTGGGTATGAACCGTTTTGCTTTTTGCCACGGCAACCCTTTTTGGGTATGAACCGTTTGGATTTTTGCTACGACAACCCTTTTTGGGTATGAACCGTCTTTGAACATTGACCATTCTTCCCTGGAGGTCGCGAGCCTACCAGGGGGGTCACTTGATAATTATGTTCAGTAAATGATAATGGGGAAAATTGCTATCCCGATGTCCGGGGAGCTATATTTGTCATTCATAGAAATAATATTTTACAACGATAAATGCCACTTGGGCTTGGAATTACAAGAAACATTTTCTGAGATTCACATCGTTCCAGGTGCGGTGGACTTCTTTTTCTTCGGTCGTTTATAATTTGTATGAACCGTTCTTATACGCCTCAGTGACGCGATACGGTCCTTCCCAGTTTGGCCCTAGCTTTCCCTGGTTTTCTTGCCTGCTTGCTTCGTTTTTCCTATACACAAAGTCTCTGATTCTAAACCTTTCGGCCCTTACTCTTTGGTTGTAGTACTGTTTGACCTTTTTCTTGTACCTGGCCTCTTCCACTGCCGCTGACTCCCTTCTTTCCTGTAGCAAGTCCAAATTAAGGCGGATCTCCTCTTCGCTTCCTTCCTCTTTCACCATCATTGTCCGGAAGGTTGGCATCTCTATTTCCGCCGGGATTACTGCCTCGCTTCCGTATGTTAGGCTAAACGGAGTTTCACCGTTGCTTGTTTTGAGGGACGTCCGGTGAGCCCATAATACATTTGGTAATTCGTCCACCCATCTGGCTCTACTTTTTCCCAATCTTGCCTTGAAACTATGCATCAGGATTTTGTTCGCCCTTTCTACCAAACCGTTGGCTTGGGGGTGGGCTACCGCGGTGTTTATCTGCTTGATGTTCAACCTTTCACACCAGCTCTTGAAAGGATCATGGATGAAATTGCTGCCGTTGTCCGTCACAATTATGTGGGGCAAACCGAAGCGACATACTATGTTTTCCTACACGAATTTCTTGACTTCCTTTCCGGTGGTTCTTGCTAAAGGTTTGGCCTCCATCCATTTGGTGAAGTAATCATGAGGGTTTTTGGTAACTTAGGCACCGGAGCATGTATTTGGCAGGATTCACACTTCTGAATGACTTCTCTAGTGTCTTTATGCATCGTCGGCAGTAGTAACCTTGTATTATTAACTTTGCCACTACAGATCTTGGGCCCGAATGCATTCCGCATGCTTCCTCATGCACCTCCCTCACCACATAGTTGGCTTTCAATGGGCCCACGCATCTTAAAATTGGTCCTAGGTATGATTTTTTGAACAACACCCCATCTTTCATTGTGTAGTGACTGATTTTCATCCAGAGGGCTCTTGCTTCATTTTCATCATCCGGCCATTTTCCTTCGATAATGCATCGAATGATAGGGGACATCCAGTTTTCTTCTTCTTCCTCGACTATTGCTCCGATGACTTCTTCCTCTATTGATGGTGTTTCCAATACCTCGACGAGTATCTCCTTTGTGGAAAACTAGAAGGGGGGGTTGAATAGTTTTACCAATTAAAACTTCCTTTAAACTATTTAGATCGACTTATGTCAATCTATTTGGTTGTGTGTGTTGGATGTTGATAAACAAGCATATTAAGATATGTAATGAAAAGATAAAGAGTAAGAAGCACAAAACCACAACGCGAGTATTTATAGTGGTTCGGCTAAAAGGACACCTTCCTTGCCCTACTCCACTCCCCGAGTCACCTACTCGAGAGTTCGTAAACACTACACCAATCTCCTTATGGCGGAGAAGCCTTCACAACGTCGCTTAACCTTTTTCCGGTACAAAGCTAAATACCGAGTTCTTTCACACCAAGGCGAACCACGCCTACACAACGTCGCCTACCCTTTATACGGTGCTAGGCTAACCACCGAGTTCTTTCACACCTTAGGTGAACTACACCTTCACAACGTCGCCTACCCTTTATTAGGTACTAGGCTAAGCACCTAGTTCTATTGCAATGGAGGAACTACTACCACACTACACCAACGACTAATCTCAAAGGAGATCTACTCCTTTACAACATCATCAAGGACATCAATATCCTTGGATCTAATGCTAGTCTATCTAGTACATCGAAAACACACCATATCGAATGTACATCTAAGACACCTTTCACTAATGCCTTTGACTAGATCTACAAGACACCTTTCACTAATGTCTTGTGTCTTTACTTCGAAGCACCTTTCACTAATACTTCAAGTCTTGACTTCTAAGCACCTTTCACTAATGCTTCTTGTCTTGACTTCTAAGCACCTACTACAAGTGCTTATCCTATAGACGATAGATACCCTTCACTAATATCTTCGTCTTGACATTTGAGACATCTTTCACTAATGTCTTCAACACTACACTTCTTTGAAGAAAGAAAGAGGTCATCAACAAGAGGACTTCAATAGCCTTGATGATGAGGAAGCATGGCAACTCATGGACTTGAGCTTGCTCGACTTCAACGGTGGTGATCTTGCCTTTAAGAGGAACCTAAAAGATCACACAAAAATAAAACTACAAACATAGATCTCTTGGATCTAAGGTTAGTGAGATTTAACTCGAGGAGAAAGTGTATTGGAAAGGGTGAGAAATAATGAAGAAATGGCTCACTATTTATAGAGGAAAAATCCTCTGCTTCCCGGATCCCACGGATCCTTCCACTGGGATCCGGCTAGCACAAAGCCGTGGATCCGTGGAACGCCCTCTTTGCCCATGGGTATTTTTGGTTATGGGTCATGGGTTATGGGTTGATCCATGGTTTTCTTTCTAGATACAATGTATCTTAAGGATACAATAAACTTGGTTAAGTGGTATAAATAAAACCATGGGTTATGGGTCAAAACCATTTACTAGTTTTACCTATTTAGTATATACTTGTTTTTACCCATTTTAGTATATACTTGTTTTACCCATTTTGGTATATACTTAGTTAAGTATATGTTATCCCAATATGTAAACACTAGTTGTTGTACATATGTATATCATAAGCATAAAACACTTATACTAGTTTTAGTGTTTTATGTGAAAGCGTAGCGTGTTAGAAAACTATTAGTTCAAACCATTTACGTATTTTATTTGTTTCGTTAAAATGATCATACTTTTGTTATCGACAAAACATTAGAAGATCGTAAAATATAAATAAACGTTTTACGGCTTATTTGTATTAACAATCTCCCCTTTTGTTGATGACAAAACATAAGATTATTTTAAGGAAAAGCTAAAATTGTAAAAGTTTGAATTTGTAGTTTTTACTTTCTTCTCCCTTTTTGTCGAAACAAAAGTGTTTGAAAGAAAGCAACACATCGCTTTTAAGAAAAACATGTGAAAGGAAAGAAGAAAAAAATAGAGAGCAAGTAACGGAAAGGATCTCGTCGTTACTCCCCTCGACGAGTCCATCCCTAAGTAAGGCGTCAAGAAACTAATTCTAACCTAGTTCATTTGCAACTAACTTATGCAAAGATTACGTCTATGTGACGGTGTGCTCCCCTAGATGATTGCAATATTTGCAACGGAAGTCATGAAATTTAAATCAAAGGTTGCAAGTAATTTTGCAACGTATTGTTTTGACACCAAGCTCCCCTAGCTTTAGGATGTCAAATTCTTTATGTGTTAATTGAATAAGCGCAAAACAAGGGTTAGAAAACAAGTATAATTCACAATTTCCGCAAATGTGATTTAAGTAAAAAAACTTTCGACTTCACGGATCCCACGGTTCCTCCTAGTAGGGATCCGTCTAGCAATCTTGAGGGATCCGTCTGGCGATGACTAAAATCGACAAAGGTGATATAACAAGTAATGTTATCACATAAATGAGATATGAATACATATTCTCGAAAAAATAGCAAGTAGCATGTAATTCTATTTAATAAAACAAGAGTTATGATATACATGACTCTAAAAATAAGAAAATAGACAATACATGACTAGGAATTTCTAGACTATCTAACGCTTGATGCTAGGACACCACTAAAATCTTCTAGCTCAAGTTTTGTTTAGGTTTGATCTCGTCGAACCGTTCGAGGAGATGATAGAACATGAAACGTTGGTCTTCTCGTACTTCATGTATCAAACTTTTAACATGTTGACAATGATAGCAATCTTTGTCATGGCTAGGTAGTGGTGGTGGAGGAAATAAAATGGCTTGATGCGAAGGATCAAGTGAAGCGGCTTGCGGAGCATCAAACGATGGAGGGATTGGTGCAGGTGCATTTGAGAATGCCTCGACAAAGAATGATGGTGGTGGTAAGGAAATGTCAACTTCCATATGGTCGGGTGGTTGACTTTGATGATTTCTCATAATCCATATAGGATTATATGATGGAGACGACGAAAAGGAAGCCGGAGCAAGTGTTGACTCAACACCTTGATTTTGAACCATTATTCCTCCTAATGAGGAGAATGTTGTCGGCGGAAGCGGATTAGACGGCCTAGGAGGCAAGTCCTCTAAATTGTAGAGGTGTGGTGATGATAGTGGGGATGTAAATGAAATAGCTCTAGGAACCAATGGTGATGGTTTGGTGGAGATGATATTGTTTGGCCTAGGAGGTATGGTGGTGTTAGGCATAGGTAGTTTTGTAGGTACTATCCTTTTAGGAATTGGTTTGATTGGATGATGAAGGATTCTCTCATTTGTTGGTTTGACGGGAGATAATTCGGTTGAGGAGATTTCGTGTATAACACGAGCTTTTTTCATGGGTGGTTCTTTGGTGGGTAAGTTACTACTTGGGGTTTTTCTCATGATGAATTGATTTCAAGAGCTGAAAGTTAGAGTGAGAGTGATGACTATGGAGGTCCTAACAAGGTGGTTTATAAACTAAGAGATTTGGTAAGTGCATTTAAGCTTAAAGCCACTAGTATTCATTGGAATGTGATGATTGACATGCACAAGAGTCAACTTCAGAGGTTGGACTGATCTAGGAACTCATTTAAGATGAGATGGAGTGTTTGAGTTAGGAAGATAAGTTGAAATGATTGTTTTAGCAAGATTTGATCTATACTGTCATCCGGATCCCACGGTTCCTTTCTCAGAGGGATCCGTCTAGGCTAATCCTAGGGATCCGCTATCGGTAGCTATGAAAGAGTGGAAATGATGTTTCTAAAATCTAAAACCTATAACATCTTGAGTGTTTCATCTTCCTAAGTGTCTTAAATGAAGGGTGCTTAAGTACTTGAAGGTGGTGAGTGATGTAGCTAATGATTGTCTTTTGTGGAAGGATTTGGAACTTTCATGAGTACCAATGAATGAGCAAGGATGACACTAAAGAAGAGAGTGTCAATTGAAGCTAAATGATCCTAGAGATGAGGTTGTGACTTAGGATTGTGTTTTGGAAAATATCCTAATGGTTTTGAGATGGAAAACTAGGATTTGATCAACTTTGATCAATTTTGAGGTGAGATTGATTTATGATCAATTTTGTTATAAAAGATTTTTAACCTAGATGTGAAGGGTAAAAATATGAAGTGTGAGTTTTGAGAGCGGAAGAGTGATGGATTAAGACAAAGTGATAGATCTATGAATATCTTAGAGTGTGTTCTATGTGAGTTGGAATGAGTAGGAAAGATCAACCTATCTTGATAAAGTCTTAATCTACCTTAAGACACTATGTTTAGCTTAGTGTGAGGTGTTCTAAGGATGTGTTTGACATACAATGCTTGCAATTGCATTTTCTGTTTTGTCGGATCCCACGGTTCCCTAGATGTAGGGATCCGTTTAGTACAACATTTGGATCCGTCTATCTGCTAGATGTAACCTTTACTAAAGGTATGCAATGATCTTGACAATGCATTATATTCTAAGTTTTGTTTAAAGGAGTTCTAAAACTAGGATATCAAATGTAAGATGTTTTATTTCATGAAAGAAATAGGATTACATTGATAAACAATGAGTAGAGTAGAATTGATCCTATTTGACTATTCTAGGTTTCTTGAGTGTCTTCGCTAGGAGGATCATTATGTGATTGATGGGTATTGGTGGAATCAAGAATGAAGAAAGTCTTCATGAGAGATATGTTTAGCGGTTCCATCATCTTGTTCACAAGTACGTACAACGGACTTTGAAATTGAGGATGGAAGTGCATAACATTGTGATAGAGGCGTGTCAAGAACATTCCATAAGGGAAGAGTTTATTCTTGGAGCCTTAAAGATTTTCAATTCGCCTTGCGAAGAAGTAGGCGAGATTGTATGGTTGTTGTGTTAGCAAACAGTACAACATGTGAGCACAACAAGCGGGAAGAATATCTCGATTTCCCCTAAGACTCCAAACATTTTCACGTAGAATGAGAGCAAGAGGCTTGTACTCTTCTCGGATATCCCGTGTATGGATAATGTTTGGATTGGAGTAATATGGTCGAGGTTTGCATATTATGCGATTTAAATATTCGGAGAGGGTATGTGTGAACAATATGGACTATTTTCTTCACGAAAGTTGAAGAGAATCAAGAGACCAATCTTGGTGAAGGCACTTTGTCCATGATTTGGAATCCGGAGAATGTGAGCAAAATGCCCAAGGGTTAGAGTGAACTTTTGGTTTTTGATGTAAAACCAAAGAGATAGAGAGCGATCCTCGTTACGAACGAGTTCGACTTGACGGAAGAATTCCATTATGAACCTTGGACATATCTTCTCGTTGATTTCAAGAAGACATTCTAGTCCTATGGCTCGGAAGGAGGTATTGATACCTTCTTGAATTGTAGAGAGGTGTCTACAATATGTCCTTCATGGAAGTGACGGTTTCGAGATTATTGAACACACGGACATGATTGCCGGTGTGTTGGGCTCAAGGAGATGTTCGGGTGTAGACGCTAGTGAGTGAAAAATCAAACTCGTATTCATGCGTCATAGTTGAACCTATAGAAGTGATGGGTTAATAATAGGTGATGTTTATGGTCAACCTATAATAATCTAACGTTTTACTAGATTTTTATTAACAATGGTTTTTAGCATTTAGCTAACTCATGGTTTTGAAATTCTAGTGGATTATTACTTTTAGAAAGATAGTGGTTTTAATCTTGCATGAAAAGCTTTTTCGATGTCTGGACCCCACGGTTCCTTTACAAAAGGGATCGGATAGTATATCTTCCGGATCCGTGGATCAATAGTAATGTAAATAGATTTGATAAAAGGTTTTACGCTTTTATACCACGAGATATGTTTTATCCTACAATTTCTTTTAGCATGCATACATGACCTCTAATGTATCACAAAATATAAAACATATAAATCAAAAGGAATGATAAACACATAATAGTAACCTAGATAAACTAGATTAATAATATTGCATTTCAATACTAAGGATGATACAAAGGATTGGGTATATGACCCCAATATAGATTAACAACACAAAGTAAATGTCTCCGTATGTGAACTTCATCATAGGGAACACAAGTGCGATGAGTGTTAGGGCGATGAGCACGAGTGCGATGTAAACCATGTTGATGACGGATCTTCTTGGTTTCGGATGAGATGGAATGAGGAGGAAGATGAAGTTTTTAAATGAGAGAGAATTTTTGAAATTGGAAAATTTGAAAAAGTGAGGATTCAATAAAGTGGGCGTTGAGTGGGATTATTAATAGGGAAGGAAGAATTTTTGAAATTCGTGTTTTTGTTTTATTATAGGATTAAAAGAAATAAAACATAAGCTATATATACTATGACTATAGACGAGAAATATAACACGTATGAGAGAAAAAGGCTTCCTAACGAAGCTTCATGTAGATCATGTGTAAACACAAAAATCTACTCAAATAGATACCTAACACATAACACTTATTTACTAAACTAATATCATTCAGATATAAGTGGAAAGTCATACCTCGAGTGCACTTAGGAATGTCTTTACAAATGACAAATGTCACTTAGACGATTCCCACTCCTTTGCGTTTAATATACCTTCTTAAGGAAGGTATTCTTGTTACCAAGCGTCTCCTAAAGCTTGGTGGGTATGAGCTTTGACTAATCAACATCACAAAGAAGATTAGTGCAATTAAATGAAAAGATATATAAAAAAATGTTGTTATCAACTCAACATCCAAACATATAGTTTTGAAAAACATGGTGTTTGTTTGTATGAAAAACCTTCTTTGTAGTTTTCAATTAACTATGGATCGTATCAAGTTTTTAAAGTACAATATACTTCAAGAAACTTGGTAACGAAGCTCTGATGCCAATTGTGGAAAACTAGAAGGGGGGGTTGAATAGTTTTACCAATTAAAACTTCCTTTTAAACTATTTAGATCGACTTATGTCAATCTATTTGGTTGTGTGTGTTGGATGTTGATAAACAAGCATATTAAGATATGTAATGAAAAGATAAAGAGTAAGAAGCACAAAACCACAACGCGAGTATTTATAGTGGTTCGGCTACAAGGACACCTTCCTTGCCCTACTCCACTCCCCGAGTCACCTACTCGAGAGTTCGTAAACACTACACCAATCTCCTTATGGCGGAGAAGCCTTCACAACGTCGCTTAACCTTTTTCCGGTACAAAGCTAAATACCGAGTTCTTTCATACCAAGGCGAACCACACCTACACAACGTCGCCTACCCTTTATACGGTGCTAGGCTAACCACCGAGTTCTTTCACACCTTAGGTGAACTACACCTTCACAACGTCGCCTACCCTTTATTAGCTACTAGGCTAAGCACCTAGTTCCATTGCAATGGAGGAACTACTACCACACTACACCAACGACTAATCCCAAAGGAGATCTACTCCTTTACAACATCATCAAGGACATCAATATCCTTGGATCTAATGCTAGTCTATCTAGTACATCGAAAACACACCATATCGAATGTACATCTAAGGCACCTTTCACTAATGCCTTTGACTAGATCTACAAGACACCTTTCACTAATGTCTTGTGTCTTTACTTCGAAGCACCTTTCACTAATGCTTCAAGTCTTGACTTCTAAGCACCTTTCACTAATGCTTCTTGTCTTGACTTCTAAGCACCTACCACAAGTGCTTATCCTATAGGCGATAGATACCCTTCACTAATATCTTCGTCTTGACATTTGAGACATCTTTCACTAATGTCTTCAACACTACACTTCTTTGAAGAAAAAGAGATCATCAACAAGAGGACTTCAATAGCCTTGATGATGAGGAAGCATGGCAACTCATGGACTTGAGCTTGCTCGACTTCAACGGTGGTGATCTTGCCTTTAAGAGGAACCTAAAAGATCACACAAAACAAAACTACAAACATAGATCTTTTGGATCTAAGGTTAGTGAGATTTAACTCGAGGAGAAAGTGTATTGGAAAGGGTGAGAAATAATGAAGAAATGGCTCACTATTTATAAAGGAAAAATCCTCTGTTTCCCTGGATCCCACGGATCCCTTCCACTTGGGATCCGGCTAGCACAAAGCCAGGGATCCGTGGAACGCTCCTCTTTGCCCATGGGTATTTTTGGTTATGGGTCATGGGTCATGGGTTATGGGTTGATCCATGGTTTTCTTTCTAGATACAATGTATCTTAAGGATACAATGAACTTGGTTAAGTGGTATAAATAAAACCATGGGTTATGGGTCAAAACCATTTGCTAGTTTTTACCTATTTAGTATATACTTGTTTTTACCCATTTTAGTATATACTTGTTTTTACCCATTTTGGTATATACTTAGTTAAGTATATGTTATCCCAATATGTAAACACTAGTTGTTGTACATATGTATATCTTAAGCATAAAAACACTTATATGAGTTTTAGTGTTTTATGTGAAAGCGTAAGTGTGTTAGAAAACTATTAGTTCAAACCATTTACGTATTTTATTTGTTTCGTTAAAATGATCTTACTTTTGTTATCGACAAAACATTAGAAGATCGTAAAATATAAATAAACGTTTTTACGGCTTATTTGTATTAACATCCTTGGTTAAGTGGTCGAAGGCCACAGATGCTAGTTTGCTTAGCACGTCGGCCTTCTGATTTTGCGCTCTGGGAATGTTCTGTATTCTGAACTGCTTAAAACATCCGATGCACTCCCTTGCTTTAGCCAGATATTTTGCCATACTTTCCTTGTAAGTTGTGAATTCCCCGTTAATTTAGCTTGCCCCCAGATTTGAGTCTACTTTTGCGTTTAAAACTTGGATTTTCATATCCTTTGCTATTCTCAAACCGGCTAGTAATGCCTCGTTGTTGGTGCTGGCGAAATTTAGCCGGAGGGCATAAGTATACTCCGTTTGGTCCGGGCAGATTAACACTAAACCCGCTTCGGCACCCTTTTTGTTAGATGCTCCCTCGGTGAACAACGTCCATTCTTCTTCCCAAGTGGAGATATCACATATTTCCTTACCCACTCCCCGACCACCGTTATCTTTGCCGACCGGTATCTCATTTATAAAATTTGCCGACACTTGACACTTAACCGAGTGCCTCGGGAGGTAAGTGATTTTGTATGCTCCCAACTTCACTGCATACTTCATTAAATTTCCTGAGGATTCTGGTTTGTTTAACACCTCCCTGATAGGTTGGTCTGTGATTACCTTGATTGGGCGGGCTTCGAAGTACCTTCTGAGTCTTCTAGAATAGTGTAATGGAGCTAAAGCCAGTTTTTCCAGCAGAGCGTAGTTTCGTTCGGCCTCATGCAATGTTCTGCTAACATAATGCACCGGCATTTGCTTTCCTCCCCTTTCCACCATCAGGACGACACTAATAGCCTCATCGGCTGCTGCCAGGTATACAAACAAATCCTCTTCCGCCACCGGGGCGGTGAGGTGGGGTAACTCTAAGATTATACGTTTCATCTTTTGAAAGCTTCTTTGGCCTGCTCGCTCCATCGGTATTCGTTCTGGTTTTCTTTTGTTATGTTCTTTAACGTATTGAAGAACGATAAAGGTTTTTTGGCTGATCGTGAAAGGAACCTATTCATGGCAGCCAATTTTCCACTTGAACTCTGCATCTCCTTGAGGGTTTTTGGTGATTGCATGTTGGCTATCGCCTTGGTCTTCTTGGGATTCGCCCTTATCCCTTCGGATGTCACCATATACCCGAGAAATTTCCCTTCTTCAACTCCGAATGAACACTTTCTGGGGTTGAGTTCATATTGATTCCTCGAAGGTTGTCAAATGTTTCCGCCATGTCCGTTAAATAGCTCCATTTCACTCCTGCTCTTTATCACCATGTCATCTACGCACACTTCCAAATTCCTGCCGATTTGTCTTTTGAACGTGGAGTCAACCAACCTCTGATATGTTGCCCTGGCATTTCTTAAGCCGAAGGGCCTTTTTGTATAACAATAGGTGCCGTGTTCCGTGTAGAAAGCTATTTTCTCCTCGTCCTCCCTTGCCATTTGCACTTGATGATACCCTTTGTATGCATCGAGAAAACACTTGTACTTATACCCCATTACTGACTCAATCTTCCAGTCAATTTCCGGGAGGGGGTGGTAGTCCTTCAGGCAAGACGCATTGATACTTTTAAAGTCCATACACATTCTCCATGTTTCGTCCGGTTTTTTAACTAGTACTGGGTTGGAAATCCATGTTGGGTACTTTACCGATCGGATTATGCCTGCTCTCAACCATTCTTCCACTTCGGTGTTGATTGCTTGATTTTTTCTGCTGAGAAGGTTCTTTTCTTCTGAGCAATCGGCATGTCTTGCACGTTGACATTTAACCTATGCTTTATGATTCGTCGGGGGACTCTAGTCATGTCGGCTGGCTGCCATGCGAACACGTCCTTGTTCCTTTTCAGTAGTTCAATCAGCTATTTTTTACATTCCGCGGAAAAGTTGCATCTAACGGTGACCAATTGCTGAGGGAATTCTGGATTGATCATCACTTCCTCCGTTTGTCTGGGGAGTTCCTCTGCTTCCGCGGCACGCTCTGGCTCCTTGCCTTTTGTTCCTTCCTCTAGGAACTGCTTTTCTAATCTCCTACATTCTGAAACAAAGACCGACCTAGTGACGAGGGCGGCGATTCCCCTCGGTGTGGGGAACTTCATCATAGAGTGAATGGTGGAAGGGATCGCTCTCAACTGTCTGATGCCTGACCGTCCTAGAATGATGTTGTAGGGAGAGGGAGATCTTATCACCACGAACGTCATCACCGTCCGTCGAAACAAACCATCGTTCCCAAAACAAACGTTCAGATCGATTTTTCCTAGAGGTTTGATTGCTTCTCCCGAGAAACCTACCAGTGGTGTGTTTGTTTCCCTCAACTTTGCTTTGATCGACGGGCACAAGTTCTGAAAACAGTGCTCGTACATCACTTCTACTGTTGCTCCCTGATCAATGTAAATCCTTCTAACTGTATACCCTTCGATATCCGCCTCGACTATCAGCGGTTCTTGGGATACGTCTCCAGGAAACACCGGAAGGAAAGCTATGGGAACACTCATCCAGTCCTCCTCTTGATCAATGACCTTCCTTTTCCTGTCCTTTCCTCCGCCATGCACCATGTTGATGACCCTTCCATACCGGGTTGATTGTCTCTTGGGGGTTTTTTCCTCTTTGTCTGACATCCTTTAGGAGGTGGTCCAGTTTGCCCCGTTTCCAAAGCTATCTTCAGATGTTCCTTGAGATGATAGCAATCATTGGTGAGGTGGCCTTTCTCGCCATGGTAATCACATAACTTGTCCAGGTTTTCCCGTCTTGGTGTTCCCTTCAAAGGTGGTGGAGGTGGTAATTTCAACTGGAGTTCGGTTGCTAAGATTTCTTTTGGGGGTTTCGTGAGGAGATTCAGGTCTATGGGGCGTGTGTCATTCCTATAATTGTTTCTCCTCTATTCATTTCTATGATTACCATCTGTTCTTGTCGGGTAATAGGGGGTGTACTGATTGCGGGGTCTGTGCTCTATCCGCCGGTCTCCTCTTCGCATGTCTGAATAATTCGAAATTCGGGGCGATCGGTCCTGATTTTGAATGGCTGAATATGATCTCCGGTGTGATTCTCCTCTGGGAAGCTCAGTGGTGTTGTAAGCTTCTTCGGAGTGCACAAAGTCATCCACCCTTATCATCATTTCTGTCACGGTCTTGGGGCTCTTATCCGAAAAACGCTTTGCCAGTTCCGGGCACTTGCTTCCATTTATTAAGGAGGATATTTTGATGACCTCCGGTACTCCCAGGATGTAGTTGGCCTCGTCCATCCATCTTTCTTTGAATTCCGGCAAGGTTTCATTAGCTTTTTGTATGATCTTGGTGATTTCCATGGGATCCTTCAGACATTTCCTTTGAAGGGTGAATCTTGATAGGAAACTCTCCCGGAGTGCCTCCCAGCTATCTATGCTGCCGTTGGGCAGGCGGTCAAACCAACCTCTAGCATCTAATGTATGTTGAAACATCCAACACCACACTGGCATTTGCAACCCTCCGTGGTTAGCTGCTCCTGAAAACCGTGTGATGTGATCGTCCGGGTCCGTGGAACCATCATAGAGTCTAATATTCTTAGGTAGTTCATGCTTCGGACCCGCGAATTATGATCCGTTTGGTGAATGGGCACCTGGGGGCATCTTTATAAGGTTTTTGCAGATCTTCCTCTTCGACCCCTTTTCCTTTTCGGTCCTTTTCTTTCTCTACCTCTTTGTGGGGTTCTTCTACTTCATCTCCGAAATCGATTTGTATGGGTTGCAGGGGACTGGTTCCTTTGGTGTTATGCTATTTTATCAGGGCTTTTAATGAGGTGATATGGCTGAGTATTTGTTCTTCGAGGTTGGGTGGATTGTTATTTCCAGATGATGTTTCGGTTGAGGGACTTGCCATTTTCTAGTCTAAGTAGATTGAATAGCGGTCACACGGATGGCGCCAATTTGTTGAGATAAAAATATGTCTTCACCTAAACAAACTTTTATCCTTCGGCTGTCTCTTCGTCCAGCCCTCCGGATAAGTATTTTTCGTATCTGTGAACACAAGAACAACATGCGTTAGCCTCGTCTAGGGTTTTATCCCTAGACCAAGCTCCGGTGTGGGAATAAGAATATGATATAATAAGGAGAGTTACTGTGTGTAAAAGTAGGGTGAGAGAGTTAACCTAGATGCAGTATTTTTTCTCCTTTTATAGATGAGAAGTTTTGTTCTTACCTGAAGGTCACATGGGGTGAAAGTGACTCTTTCAGGCGGGAGTTTGACTTACTCTGTTTGGCTTCTGCCTGGATCAGGTCAGGGGTTCTGACCAAGATTCATTTCCCTTTATGTATGGTGACCTCATTTAGCCGTTGTGTCGGGGGTTGTGTCAAACCCTTCGGCATGTGTTGCTTTTGCGTTGGCTTGAAGCCTGCTTGGTCTTAATTGTTTAGCTGTATGTTCGTCCGAACGGTTTAGACCCTTCGGTTTGGTGCTTCGGATACATACGCCAACAGTATCCTTAGCTCTTCATATGTTTTTAGACGTTCCTAGTAAGCTAGTTGCCAATAAAACTTTACAAAACACTCATTTATTTCATATCAGCGAGTAAACTTAACTTAAGGTAGAGAGATCACTTGCCAAATTCTTTGACCCAACAATATGATATCCGAATAGAAAACAAAATACAAATAATGCAGATAAGAGAGGAAACGTAAAATATTTGTAGAAACCTTATTTTAACATCCATTATTCATTGCTTCAATCTATAGTGTCTTAAGATAAAATATACTATATATTAATATAAACGTCACAAAGTTTTATTTCATTGATCCTCTTAATAGAAACCAACGACCCCAAAGAGGAAATCTTCCTACACATTCTTTATATGGTCAGGTATGTGAGTGTGTTTTTGTGTGTGTTCTGTAAGTCATCTCATGCCGTCACATTCTTAAATCTCACATCTCTCTCTCTAGAAAACTAAAAGAGATATAACCTAATATTGTTGATATATCTATGTGTTTATGTGTGTATACAAATACATAGATATTGTTGTTGTCTCTATCAGTAGCTGGTAGCGGATGGTGGAGTATTATTAGTATATGACCGCCACCTTTTTTCCGCATCATCTTCCTCAAAGTTTTAGCAAGAAACTTTTCCGGCAATTAAGTAAGATTTAGATACACTTTTGATTTTATGTTCTTAAAACCAAATAAAACAAGTTTGTTTTTTTGTTGTTAATCTCTTTGGGATCTGATGTTATTTAAGACAGCAAAACAACAAACATCTTTTCACTTCAATTCCCAAGGAAAAAAACTACTTTTGGGTCCCAAACATTTGCTTTTCTTTTCTCTTTCTTTTTTGTCTCCTTTGCTTGCTTATTAATCGAAGAAGAGTGGATCTTGTAATAAAAGAAACCCATTGAATCTCTCTCTCTCTTTGACAATAACCGACTTGTTGAAGAACAATCAGATCTGTTTCGATCAATCCGACACTATTTGCAAGGTGTTGTTTGTTATACTTCATCTTCTTCACCATCTTGTTCGTTTAATGTTTCTTTATGTCTTTCTGTGTTTTTTAATCCTGTTTAAGCTTCTTTAGAATGATCATTTCATATGAGAAGCTTAATCCCATGATTAGATTTTTCGTCTTAGTCTTTTGCTTCCTCGAACTTTATATATTGATATTAAAGAAGATAATATTTTCCGTTGTATCGTAAATAAAAGGATTTATACATGATCGATCAAATTTCTTGAATTTCATTTTCTTAGTTCAGTTTCTTCATCTTTTATATATCTTTCTGGTTTGAGAAAAAAAATCTAGCTAGATTTCTAAACCAAGGCGATAATGAACACATAAAGGAACCTCTTGATTGTTTATGTGCACTGTGTTTACCTTACGGTCTTTTTGTATGTTTTAGTGTCTAGTTGTAATTTCTTGATTATGAATTATTATCAGGTATTCACTTTGTTGAGTGGTGCAAAACTCAAGTGTCTTTCCTCAAGAAAAAGCAAACTTGAGTAGTTTTAATCTTGATCATCAAGTGATAAATTGATGCTTCTCTCATGAGAATTCATGGCAGCAACATTGTCCACACATGGATAGCATTTCATTTTGTTTCACATCATTCACATCCTACCCTACACCCTCTTTTCTTCTATCTTGATTTGCATATTCATCTTCTTCAAAAATAGCAATGTTTCTGCATTTTAAAAAGTGCTCCTTACAAAACATTTGTTTGAGCCTTTTTATATAACTAAACATACTCATAACACCTAGTCCTCTTGGCAATTATGTTGACTAAGAGGTAGGCATTTGCATGAGTTACTTTCTTCTTCGGTAATTATGGAATCTTTGCAGTTCAACATCTATTGCAGTTAATAAAGATTCCACTTGTGCTAAACTAAGTAATTAGGTTGCTCCTTCTTCGCCGGAATGTTGATAATTCCTCTCTTCACAAACGGTCTTTGTGATACCAGGAAATTTTTATATACAAAAGCGCGCTAGGAGCTTAACCTCTATGAACATCATATTCTTTTTGTGTTAGATGGCTCCATGTTACTGTGGAGGATAAATTAAGATTTTTTTTTAGCTAAGCTGATTCAATCAAGGAGTCAAGGTTTTAGGGTATGAGTGTTTGATCACAATATGATTTGATTAATAACTGATTTTTCTGTATTGAGATTGATAACTGTATAATTTTCTCCATTAAGTCATATATATTTTACCTGTAGATCTGAAGTAGGTTACTCTCTTTTCTATAACTTGCTTTGCTTTTGTGTGTTATGTGGGTTAGTAGTTACAGTAATTTATATTGCATGCATTATAATTAGAACTGTCTCATAGTGTTCATAGACAAGGCCGGGAACCTTTTTTCTGTTAATAACATACGATGTCGTTAGCCAGTCCGAAAGCTTCATCTCAATATTCATTTTAAGAGTTTTCGTCGTAAATTTCATTTATATGCATACATGCAATTACCTCATATTATTCGAAGTAGTGGCAGCAAACTTTTAATGCATGTAAACTGGCTAGAACTTTTGAAGCAAGTTCAATCTTGTTAGCATCTAAATTTCTTGTTTATCTACATTTGCTTTTACATGACTAATTTTATGTCTTTCAAACATTTTTTCGGAGATTAAGCATCCTGACATCGATCATGGACTAATTAGTAGGATAATGAATGTAGTACAAATTGCAACATTTATAGAAAGTTGACAGTCTTATCCTATTTCTTTAGGTCACAGTCTACTTGTGCTCTTTATAAACATACTAAAAAATATATATAGGTGTTATACATGCCTTCTCTTTTAGTGACAAACTCATATTTGTTGCCACGAATTCAGCATCAGCAGGCTGCATTGAGAGTTTATTATACATACATGATAACTTTTATTTGTAGATTAATAGTTATACGTTAACAAATACTTACGATGGCGTATTTGCATTTTTCAGGTTTTAGATAATCATACCTTTGAGAGTATGGATACATTCTCACATGTACCTCCTGGTTTTAGATTCCACCCTACGGATGAAGAACTCGTGGATTACTACCTTAGGAAAAAGGTTGCATCAAAAAGAATTGATCTTGACGTGATCAAAGATGTTGATCTCTATAAAATTGAACCATGGGATCTTCAAGGTAAGAAATACAACATGAACCAAATCAGAGGCTCCTAGAAATTTGCATTTCGTTGTATTAAGCTATGCAATACAAATAATTAGGAAATCATTACACATATTATAGATGAAAGCTTTTCAAGGCTCTTGGCACTTATATGCTATACATGATTAAGCATAATAATGGTAATTCAAATTGTTTATTGACTACATATTATGATATTATTACAGAGTTATGCAAGCTAGGAACTGAAGAGCAAAATGAGTGGTATTTCTTTAGCCACAAGGACAAGAAGTATCCAACGGGGACTCGCACCAACAGGGCTACAAAGATTGGTTTCTGGAAAGCCACCGGACGAGACAAGGCCATATACTCAAAGCATAATCTGGTTGGCATGAGAAAAACCTTGGTGTTTTACAAGGGTCGAGCTCCTAACGGTCAGAAATCAGATTGGATCATGCACGAGTATAGATTAGAAACGAATGAAAATGCAATGACTCAGGCAAGTGACATCTCTATCTTTCAACATTCCAGATCACTGATATGTACCTCATTTTGTCCAACATCTATGCATTCAACTGTCATGGCTTTAGTTTCCACTTTAAGGTAACTTGAGAGACATCAGGCTTAGTTCCATCGAAACCAAAAAAGAAAAGGACATGCATATATCCATGAGTGGAATACCCCTCAAGGCCTCAAGGATGTATGCATGTCCGTGGAAACCAATTCTCTAGTGTTAAAAAATAAAAAATAAAAGTCTGTTCTTCTAGTGCGTCATACTAATAGCATTAACTACAACAACAAAAAAAATTAGTGACACACGAGACAGTGTCACTAGAAGTTCGAACTAGTCCCAAGATGTAGCCACGTCTCTAGAGAGTGTCACTAGAAGTTCTTTGTGAAGATTTTCAGTAAAATATGTTTGTAAAATCCAAAATGTACACCATCCTTTCACATTTTGTTAAACTTATCGGTTAAAAAAAACCAGGTTATTACTCTTATTTAGTAATCATATATAGTGTCAATTTGTGTGTGCCTAAGATGTTTTCACTAGTCGCACTTTTCTTATTTGTGGTTGATAAAATAGTGAATAGCTTAGCTTGATCAAATATATATCATGGTTCTGCCGACTGTTCCGGTATATACTTTTACGCTAAGACCAAGAACATGTTCTTAAATGATTTTGATTTGGTTTTAAATGTAAGTCATGTTTTATAATTTATTTGCAACAGGAAGAAGGATGGGTTGTATGCCGAGTATTCAAGAAGCGAATGACAACCGTACGCAGAATGGATGAACATGATTCGCTGTGCTGGTACGATGAACAAGTCTCGTTCATGCCGGATTATGAATCCCCAAATCGAGTATCTCATCCCTATACTTCAAATAATTCATATCAGCATCACTTGCCTGGAAAATCTGAACTTCATCAAATGCAATATAATAACTTGCCTCATGAGCACTCCTTCCTCCAACTCCCTCAATTAGAGTCTCACAGATTTCAACAACCTGTAGCTGCCACCATTAATGCCTCATACACGAGCACTTTGCAGCCACCGAATCAGGAATCTAACGTCAACGTAATTTATGGTAATAATAGCAATAATACTGGTGAACAAGATCCACAAGTGACTGACTGGCGAGTGCTCGATAAATTTGTAGCTTCGCAGCTCAGCAATGATCAAGATGCCGTTGTCAACAAAGAAAACAATTATTTGAATCCTGCTTCATCACAAATTCAAATGGCTGAACACATGAATTTGCTTCTAAGCGACTCTAAGAGCGATGAGATGACTTCAGAAGGTGCATCAATATCTACCTCCACTTGCCAGATTGATCTTTGGAAGTAAAATAAACAACTTCTAGTTTCCTGTGCTTCAAGAGAAAAAAGAGACATATTATAGAGATCTGATTAAAATGTATGTACTAATATATATAAATTGTTGATCTATTTGATGTACATAATAAAAGTATTATCACTGAAGCAGCTTTAAGTTGTTTGTGCTAAGATATACAATATATATTATTTTGATTCTAATAATGTGCTATTTGTTAAGAGAATTAATAAACTTAAGTACTTTGAATTATATTAAAGCTAATTCTCAAGCTAAACTGCTTGTTCTAGTCTATGTTAATTAAACATTTTCCTGACCTCAAGTGTTTATATTATAGGATAGTTTTTGTCGGTTAGTTTTTTAGCGCAATCATTTTGTTGTATTTATGTTCCTCATCATCTGTTTATACTCACAGGAGGAAACATTGTTTTGCTGTAAACAAATAGAAATAAAAGATAGTCGTTTTAGTGAAAAAATAAAATGAACTAGTAATAACAGTGTGTGTGTATATCTTCTAATAAATCCTGAATTGGTCTGCCGCCGTCTTTTTCTACAGTGGTGTTAATTATCCGGAGAGAACAAGAAGTCATATGATCTTAGGACGACAGACTGATTTATGATGTCAATTTGTTAAAATTACTACGATATTAATTTCAGTAGAAGTCGTGAACTGACTGGACGTACTGTTTGAGTTAATAAAGCATGTTTTTCTTGTACTCCGCTTATATGTGCTACTCTCCTTTGATTTTATTGCTACTAGGCCGCGCACTAACATTTTTCTACTAATGAATCCTAAATAAAACTTATCATTCAGAGTTGTTTATACACCATCTGATGAAAAAAGTAGTTGGATATAAAATATGGACCAAGTACTTCACTTGTGAAGAAGTAAAAACCTTGTAATTTAAAGAGAGCAAGAACTAGGTGAATAAAAACTATAAGAATCCAGATCCTATAAAAACAAGATTGGGAGACGAAAATGTCAGTAAAATTGAAATTTAGTCAGTAAATGTCTTTAGAGGTTTTAACTGAACATTTAAACACGTCACGAAGCATATTGTAACAAAGAATTTACCCACTGAAACATATAGTCACAAGACTCAAATAGTGACACTTTTATGTGCTAGTAAATATTATAAAAGTTATACCTTCGGTTGCCACTAAATCCAAAATAGGAAGGACTCTTCATCTTTTAAACAAAAAGGTATAGTAGGGCACTTTAGATATACCATAAAAAAAAAAAAAAAAAAAAAAAAAAAAGGAGGAAACGAGGATTGTATACATGCAATATAAACTCTGTTATATGTCAGTAAATATCCCAAATCTTTTACCTTCCATTGTGATCACTATATCTCAAAGAGTGACACTTCATGTTTACCCATGAATTCATGCATGTGTGGTAAGGCCGGGCAAAAGAATAAGAAAAGGCATTTCAACTTCGTTCATATATGGATGCCTTTTATTCATTTAGATAACTATGTTTGCCCATGCTAAAAGATGTCATGTTGTAAGAAGAAATGCAATCCCTTAGTTTGCACTATAGATAGGCTTATCCTAGAAACAAGAAGCCTCATATATGTTCAACGTATGGCAAACAACATGACATCTTTTAGCATGGGCAAACATACCTTATCTAAATGAAGATCAAAAAGATGTAAAAGATTAACTAGTGGAGTTCTGTCGAACCGCCATTGGATATCTATTGTTAGCTTGTGAATCAAGGGCTTACGGAAACTACATTAGATATCTGGAACTACTTGCTTAGAAGCGGAAAAAACATGATAAAAAGATGTTGCCTGTTATGGGCAGTGTTTTCTACTTAAGGTGCATACAAAACTTGTCAAAAAGCATAAATGAATTGAAGTACTGTAAAGCCTTTATGCATGAAAGCACTATGATCTGTCTAAATGTGTCATCAAAATGTACTAATAACCGCGAAACAACAAAGATAACAAGAACGAACGATAAATGTTGAGACAGGATTTTGAGATAGGAAACGATATTATGGTAAATTTGAATATTTTGGGGGAAAATGTATGACTTACCATGAAAAGAGATGATTCCGAGGTATAACCGAAGAATTCAACAAAGGAATCTAAACATATACATGGGATTTGAACCTGATGATGAACTAATGAAGTGTGATGGAATTGAGGTGGGATGTTAAGATCATGTTTATAAACTCTAGAGAAATCAAAAGACAAAGAATGGCATGAGTTGATGATTCTGTAATGAATCTAAGAAACAGAAAGGAGCTATAATAATAAGATGTTACTTTCGTTTGAGGTTAATAAGATTGTTGTGTGTTCACTATTTGTTTTTCCTTTTAAGCGATGCCAACTTCTCAGCAGACACCATCATGAGGCGTGCTCTTCTTCTAGTACTCATATTTTCACATAGTTTGAACTTGGAACACCCAAAATCCAAAAACAACCTGTTGACCAAGTTATAAGTTGAAATTTGGGATTAGGATTATTATTTTTTGGGTTGTGGTCCAATTTGTTTTCCCTTATCGGGTTGTGTTTGATAATTAACACAAGCGGCATGAGGAGTGTGTAATCATAGTTGTCCATCGAGTCGATCTCCATTTAGCAAAGGCCACATTTATTTTAATGTTATATTTGCATACTTTAGATATTAAACATATATGTGCCATCTAAGTTATGTTTACTTGAACTTTTTTATAATTTACGAGCGTAATGAGCCTCTTTATTATTACCGCACCAGGGTCACCGAAAACCACATGAAAACAGCTCTGATAATACCATATGTAGTTTGAGTCATCAATTAATATTTTATCCATCGAGATTTTAAGTTTAATGTATATTGTGTCAAAAATAGTGAAGTTTGTGGGATACCTTTATTGACGTTATGCTAGAAAGATTGTATCAGAACGAAGATCATATAAATGTACCTTACAACATCAAGAACAAGTTAGGCATAGTCGATAGATGAATATAACCTAAACATGGTGACAAGTTAGATTTGTGTATAACCTAAAGATGGCCACTTAACATTGAGCTCGTAATCTTTGGTGCGATTGTTATATTAGTTATTTTGTTTATCCGGCTTTATCACAACAGCAACCTTTTTTGAAGAGGAGACGCTAGCTTAATTGATTGTTATTTCGTTTATCAAGCATGTTGTCTTCCTAAACGGATCAATTATGTTGATCATAGACCTAAAACCTTAAGCTACAGTTGGAAGCCTTGGATTGAGAAATATATGGGTGATGTTTTCTCTAGTGTCAGCTAGACAATAAAACATGTAGGTTATACTTTATTATTCATCGCAATAAATAGAGTATAAAGCAAACCCTAATGGATCCAACCCACAAGTTGGGCTTTAGCCAACTAACTTATCCATTTAATACACCCTCGCAAATCGAGCGGCGAAATCGCGAAAACTCGGACTGGAGTGGTAAATTAGAAAGAAAAAAAAAAAAAAAAAAAACACTTTAGTCGACTCGAACAAAACGTACCAACAGTCGACTGGTATCAACGATCGACTAAGTCGACTGGTAAAAAAACCGTACCAACGATCGACTTTAGGGACTGATACCAACGGTTAACTTTAGTTGACTGATAATAAAGTCGCACGAACAATCGACTAACAAACAAACAATAAAACAGCTATAACAATTTTTTTTAATATGAAAGAAAACTAAGCTTGATAACTAAAAAACAAAACAAGATCCACCACAACTTCTTCTACTAGTCTTTATCGTCCTATCTTTCCCGGTAGCTTTCCAGTACCTTGCTACAAAACCATTTATTATCACTCGATTCAGTCACCGACAAATAAGGTAAATCCCAAGGCTCATTCTTACAAACATCAATCTCAGGAATACACGAAACCTAATCATGATGTCCATTAATCTTCAACCTTAAAGAATGATTAATTAGTTCTTCATCAGTTGGTCTAAACCGATACCCCTCAGGAAGAACAGGTAAAACATCCATTCTTTAATAATAGCCGCTCTTTAAATTAAGGGTCAACAATAATGTTTAAACCTAGGATACATCAACGAGGAAAAAAAATGTGACGGCTTGTTTTGTATGATTAGGGTTTGACAGGGCGGCCTAGTGGAGGCGGTTCAACATAGCCATCGGATTAGACATGCTTAGATACTATGTTGGGCAATAAAACCCGTAAGTTACACTTTGTTATTGATCACTACAAATAGAGTACAAAACAAACCCTAATAGACCCAACCCACAAGTCGGGCTTTGGCCAACTAACTTATCTATCTAATAGTGTCATGCTAGCTTTTTTTTTTTTTTTTTAATCCATATATAATAGTATTAATGTTGAAATTATTAAATACCACCCACCATAGTTACAATTCCATGTGATAAACTCATTATATATATGGCTGATGTGCTAATTGTTATCATAGCAAAGATGGTGATTGCTGCTGCCGGATGCTTGGGGTTTGTGAAATAAGTAAAGGTGATCAAGTTGTGGTGTCCACTTGAAAAAAGGGAACGAGTAAAGTTCAAGCAATATGGTTCCATTTGTGCTTAGGAATCCCAAATACGGTTTCAATCTATACCATATTTAATTATATGGTTTGTTTCTTGTATGAGGAAAATCTCGTATCAGCCTTTGATGACTGACAAGTAAATCTCGAACTCTTCAGACCATTCTGCAAGACCCGTGAAGACTGAAAATCACTAGCCCTTAATAATTTTGGGTTATATGACAAAGGCTGATGATTTCAATGAAATTGACCAGATTTGTCCATCTTTTAATGAATATGGCTACAAACTCAAATCAAAAAAGAAATGTTGGTCAGAAGCTGCTCATTACTTCAACACAAGATATACACGATAAAGTTTAGGCTAATGCTAATGGTGACCACAACAATGTTTTTTCTGTGGTCACTCCTGTCATATCAGCGTTTTTCAGTTTTCTTTCTCAAAAACTACATCCTACACAATTTGCTAATGGTGACCGCAATAGCGACCGTAACTTTTTTTAAATAAAAAAAAAATAAAATTTCATTCATATTTAAAAAGATTACAATACTAATTCAACTAAAATAAAAGCATTACGATAAAAACTAAAACAAACTTAAATTAATAGTCTAAATTGTAGCGCTTTGATTTGTTGCTTCAAAGGCAAACACATCTCTAGTGCTTTCCCGGTCAAATGCTCATGGGATAAAGTTTAATACATGATGTATTTTTTTTTTTTTTTTTTTTTTTTTGACATTCATACTGTTCACGTTGAAACTGAAGTTGTTGTCTTTCGTGTGCAACCTTTTTTCTTACACTTCCCATTGTTGAGCAAGCCATTTTTCTTCCATTCTTTCTTCCCTTTCAAGCTTTAGTTTCTCCAATTTCAATTCCCGCTCTTTTATTGAAGCTGAAGATTCATGCCTTTACGTAAACAATGGGGACGCGACATCTTGCTATTTATTGAGCAATGTCTCATAAAGAGCATGGTCAACAACAACTGAGGTCGATCCTTGCGAATAAGCAGCAGAGGCTGATGCTTTCTTCTTTGCCTTGTCCCGTCTCATAGGTCGAACCTCATGAACCTCTACATCCTCTGAATCACCTGCTTCGTTGTTCAGATCCAAACAAAAAATGTGTTGAGTCACCTGCTTTGTGTGAGGTGCTTTTCGATGTCCTAGTTTTTTTAAAACCACTTGATTTGGATTTTTAAAAAATGTGGCATTTCTACCTTTTGCCATTTGGGGTGGTCCTTCAAAATCTTCCAGCACTCAACAAGAGTGCACCGTAAGCAGTACGATACTCTCTATGTGCTAAATCCATATAGTTTGCTTCAGATGCACCACTCTTTGGCCTCGATTTCACAGAATTGAAAGTTGCAGAAAATTGAGAAACTTTAGGACAAAGCCTACATTTTCATTTGGAGTTGCAGGCATCGTATGAACGCTTCAGCCCCTTCAATTCATTCACAAGGTATGCAGTTACCTCCGTCCAAAAACCATTAGTTTTTCTAGCATTTCCTTTAGCGCTACTCTCAGACACATTTACCCATGCTTTACACAGAGCTATCTCTTCCTCAGTACTCCATGGTTCACTCTAATCTTTGTCATTTTTTTTTGGATTGTGTCGAACTTTTTGTATACTTCCTTTTGACGGGTGCCACCGCCTCCTCGACGGGAGAGTCGGAACGAATGGGATAGGATGGACCTTCCGAAGCTTGACCCGAAAAGTGTTCAGAAGGTTGAGAATTGGCGCCCCATACGGCTCGAAATCGTCATCAAGATTAAAAGGCGGGATTGGAGAAAATTGAGAAGGTTGGTTATACGGTGGTGATGTCATATGTGAATAATACAATTGACTTTGTGCTTGTTGGTTATAAAATTGAGCCGAATATGGATTAGGCAGTACAATTGATTTTGTGAATGCATTGATTGGTGACCGAAATTAATCGATGGTGAATGGTTGTGTAAAATGAAATCGGATTGTTTGTTATAGGAACATTTGGTTGTCGTCGGAGTTTTGGTATTTTGTTTTGGGGAGTTTTTTTAGACATTTTTGAGTTGTGAGAATGGATAAGAGAGCTATGAAAAAAAACCGAAGAAGATAAGTGGGGTTTTATAGAGAAGAAAGTGAGGTTTATTTATTTATTTATTTTTATTATTATTATTATTATTATTATTATTATTATTATTATTATTATTATTATTATTATTATTATTATTATTATTGTATTAAATGATCCAACGTTCAAAAATAGGGGGAATTGTGCCCAATGTTTCGGTTGGCAAACAAATCGAAAAATCAAAATGGTTGGGGTGAAACGCAGTTGGGTGGGTTGTGCTAGGGGGCGCGACGCAATTCCTTGATCGGTCGGTTGGGAGAACTCACCCATTAGCATTCGTCTTAAGCAAAATTATATTAAAAAATTAAATAACATAAAATTCACATGATAACAAGTTATAATTAGGGATGGCAACGGGTCGGATTCGGGGCGGGTTTTAGTGTACCCGTACCTGCACCCGTTTATAATATCCAAACCCGTACCCGCCCTATTACCCGCCGGATACCCGGTTAATATTAACCATCGATTTTTCGGGTTTCCCCACTGGTATCGGTTATCCCCAATTGAATATTATATGGACAAAATGACGGTAGTAAGATTAAGTCACACTAAAATCCACCAACAAAACAAAGAAAAACACCCTAATATTCAAATATTTGAAAAGTTAACGAAAACGAATATCGTGTCAAAAGATTTAACGCTTTTGAATAATTCATATACAAAATAAAACGTGTTACGTAATAGAGATACTTATATAAAAAAATATATAACGGAAGAAATTATATATAATGTATATATGCTCTAGTTAATTATAACATCAATAAAGCAGGTATATATTTGCGTAAATGGATATGGGTGCGGGTAATCGGGCGGGTATTACAGAACTCGTCACTGAACCCATACCCGGCTAAAAAAATTTATCAATACCCAAATCCGCATCCAAACCCGCCAACCCGACCCAACCAGTTCAGGTTTCGGTTTTCCCCGTAGGTTTCGGGTGCTTTTACCCAAACCCGAATACAGATTAGGTGGTACAATTGATTTTGTGAATGCATTGATTGGTGACCGAAATTAATCGGTAGTGAATGGTTGCGTAAAGTGAAATTGGTTTGTTATTAGAACATTTGGTTGTCGTCGGGGTTTTGGCATTTTGTTTTGAGGAGTTTTCTTAGACATTTTTGAGTTGCGAGGATGGATAAGAGAATTATGAAGAAAAAAAATTTGAAGAAGATAAGTGGGGTTTTATAGAAAAGAAAGTAGGGTTTATTTATTTATATTTTTTTTTTTGTTTGTGTATTAAATGATCCAACGTTCAAAAAATAGGGGGAATTGTGCCCAATGTTTCGGTTGGCAAACAAGCCAAAAAATCTAAATGGTTAGGGTGGAACGTCGTTGGGGTGGGTTGCTAGGGGGCGCGACGCAGTTCCTTGATCGATCGGTTGAGAGAACTCACCCATTAGCATCGGTCTTAAGCAAGATTATATTAACAAATTAAATAACATAAAATTCACACGATAGTGTCAAGTCTAGCTAGTAATATCTTTTTTAGCAAATGAAATACAATAATGTTTAGCTTATATTAAACAGTTTAACAAATACATTTAACTTGTAATTTGAGTACTTAAAACACCATATGATAATAAATCTGGAAAACATCAATGACAACAAAAAAAATCCACCAAAGATCAACAACTTATACAAGCAAATCAAGACTCTTCTATATTGGCTTCTTCCTTTAAATGATTAAAATATCCATTGAAACCAGCAGATTTTACATAGCATTCATCTCTTCTATTATAAAAGCAAAGCAAGACTCTTCTATATTGGCTTCTTCCTTAAAATAATTAAAATTTCCATTGAAACCAGCAGATTTTACATAGCATTCATCTCCAACTACACAATCAGTCAGATAAAAATCAAAGAATGATGGAATCCCCAGAACCTAAATCAAGAAATTCTAGGGATATATTTAGCAATAATATAATTAACAAATAAAAATCCAAATCGACGAGCCTAAGCACATAATAACAAGTAAATAGTCGATCGGGCTGTTTCTTTCTTAAATTTACAGCACCAGAACACTTAACATCGCCATTAGCAGACCCAACACCACCATTGATCCATGCTGTTTTAATGCTGAAGAGATATCTTGTGGCCTGAAAAAAGTGAAGTAATATGATTAAAATAAAGATCTTTAGTTAAATTATGACTATTTTTTGGAGGGAGTCATTGAAAGAGAGGAAAAAAATATACATACTTTTGCATACGACTGAGAGCACCGCAATAAAGAACATTGTCGGGTATGGGCAATTCTGTTTTGTTGTTTTTCTCAGGATTAACGATCCTAACATAAGTTTCTTGACCAAGATACCACGAGTCAAGATTTTCAGTTCTCAGATTCCAAACTCCGACATTATCAAGAGAGATCAAGATTGATGTCCATGCCCCAGGATAAACCTATAGAACACGTAAAGAACCATTACTATTAGATTCCACAAACGTAATAAACCAATAGAACACGTAAAGAACCATTAGTATTAGATAATCAAAATAGTAATTTTACTTAACCATTTAACAAAAAGTTTTGTTGCAGCTAATATCATCTAGACTATTAAACCCCTAAATAATCAGATAATCATAAGCTTTAGTTCATGAAGAGTACCTGTGTGGTAGTACGAGCAATGCCATCCCACTTATTGTATGTTCCCCTGCTGTCATCTGTCCACTCACCGTAACCCATTCTGAGATCAAATAACAAGGGTTAACATAAGAAAAAATCATCAAAAAACCATCTAAAAGTTTAGGAAAAATATGGAAATAGTTCTCATACCCGACAACAAAAAAGGCATATCCATCCATATGATAACTATGCATTTTGGTCTCATTATTTTGCAATATCACTTCCATAAATCCCCTATACGTTCCGTTAATAACTGATGTTTCCATTCGTGATGGTCCGGTCGGTGGCTCATTGGGAAAATCCAGTTTATATGCACCTTTAACCTTAAACTCATCAGCTAGCCTGATTGGTGTTGTGGGTTTCACAAAGGAGATACCACTTAATGTTGCTCTTCGTTTCCCATCAATTGTCACTGGTGGCTTGTTTCTCAATATGTACACATCAGTCACATTTATAGAACCGTATTTAAAAGAACCTTGTGGATTTGGACGGGCTCCACTAGCTGAGACGTTCCACCTATGTGAATTTTATCAACACAAGATTTTAGGCACATATACAGAATCATCAAAAACTTTGTTTGGTCCATTTCAATCTGGCATGTGTCGCAAACCTTTTTGTCTCAAAAATAACTTTTTTGTGGCACGAAATTACTTTTTTCTACAATGAAGATCAACTTAAATCACAAAATATTAAAATTTTTTGACTAGAAAATGGTGTTTAACGGCAACATGTAGCGAAATACATTGTCCTTTTGGAATAGGTTTTATTTTTTTGGTCAGAAGATCACATCTCGAGAAGGTTTCATATTGATAATTTACCTTTAAAACAATGAGTCAAAAGGTACCCCAAAGAAATATCATATTAAACGATTAGTAGCATTAAGTGATGTTACCTAATGGATCTTGCTTGGTTCATTGAATAAGTAGTGTCGTATTGATCTTGAGGAGGTGGAGGAAGGGGACCAGATGCCTTTCCTTTGGAATTCGAATAATGCAAGACACCTACACCCGTCACTCGTTGCCATGTCGACTCATTTACAAATCTTGCACTAGCAACGATGTAGTAATCACTACTTGCATTTTGATCCATGGTGATTAAAAAAGAGTATGTTTGTCCAACATGTATGTCTAAGCTGGTATAGTTTTGTTGCACTGTATACGATCCCTCACTTTCAGCTAGAAGCAAGTTATGACTCTGAATTCTGAAGTTTAAACTAGTCGAGACTCCAACGTTGCTGACACGAATTCGATATGTTTTGCCTGCCAGATATAAACATTTAGTACTTTATTAACTTGTATCGGCTAAAGACTTGAAAACTACTCTCTTCGACCCAAAATAATTTTCCACGAAACAAACACACACAATCTACAAGAAGTACAACTATTACAGCTTTTACCTAGCACAATGACAGTTTACCCTTTTGACCAATAATTATTTGCTTCTTTTTGTTTTGTGCTGGTAAATTTACTTAGGGTAAAATAAGAAACTTACTCAGTTGTACCTATTGATTTTCAGAAGAGGACAATAATTTTTGGACATATATAGAATTATATGGAAAATAATTTTCGGAGGAAACACACCATATTGATTTGTACATTATATTTACCTGGTTCAACATTAATGGTTTCATGATCAATGCCATCAAGAACAAGAGTATCGTTATATCTATAAGGTCCTTTTCCATTAATGAGAACACCATCCGGCATTCCAAGATCACGACCATCATCAAGTGTCTTCCTTAAAGCCTACAAACCAAAAAAAACAGTCAATAAACATTACGCAAACCCCATGGATTAGTCGGCCAAAAGGTCGGAAACCATGGTTACCCAAAAAAAACATTACCCAAAAGTGAATTTCAATGTTCGTTATTGTGACAATATACTGGATACTTACAGTGTGGTTCCTTATGTACCAGTCACCAATCAAGATTGTAATATCGTCAGCCGGATTATCAAATGGGATCGGAATGACAGATCTTGGGTTGATGATAAAACTACCGAAACCACCAGAAGCTCTTTGAAGATTAAGTGACGGGAAGTAGAAGTAGCTGCCGATTTGATCCTTGACTTGAAAGTTATAAGTCCAGTTCCACTTAGGTGGAATTGGACAATTAGTACCAAGAACACCATCTTGCCAAGAACTTCTCTTTTGCTGTATGCCAGCCCTGTTTTAGGAAATATATAATCTAATTTTACACTGCATACATCATTTGGAATAATTGGATTCTTTTTATCCACAATGTTGCAATTTAACGAGGTGTTTGATATTGCTCAATACAACTACTTATTTGCTTATTGGGTTCTTTTATTTTTTGGAATTAAGTCTTTTGAAAGTGGGCGTTTGGAAATGCTTATTTAAGTGTTTATCTGCTAGTGTGCTTTAATATCTGCTAATTTATTAAGCAGATAACAGTTTGGAGTGTTTAGGTAAAACTGCGCATGTGCTTATGTGAGAATAAATAAGCCCTTAAAAACAAGCTTAGTTTTAAGCACATAAGCAGCTTAAAATTAGCAAGCCAAACACCCCCTAACGTAACTCCAAACTTTTTATTTAAAAAACCTTATGTCTCTCAACCATTTGGATAAGGAATCACAAACACTTTCAAGGCTGCCTAGTTGTTGTTAAAGGCCTAATAAACATATAAATGGTTATAAGAAGCAATCCCAACCAGCCTCTTCAATTTTGTAATGCGCATTAAAAGATTTGTTAGCGTAGACAAAATAATGCAAAACTTACCAAGTAAGAAGAAGGTCTTCATCTAATTTGTTCCTCACATTGACAACAACATTGTTGTTGGTGGTTGAATTAATAATAGGACCAGGAAATTTCCCATTAATAGCAATAACCTACAAGATTAAAAAAGTTTAGCAATGGTGATTAGGTATAAAAAAAGTCAAAGTACAAGTCAACACTAAGTTGCTGTGAATCCTAAGCACATATCCCAGATCTGAAGCTAAAATCTATACATTTTCATACTCTAAAATAAACCCTCAAATCAACATCGGAATTTTAGCAAACCCCAATTGAAACACACAATGCCAAAAAAAAAACAAAAAAACAAAAACAAATTGAATTTTCATTTTAACAAAAATCAATTAGTAATTAGTTAAATCTAACTAAACTCAATTGGAGACATCAAAGTATACTCATCAATCTTTTTTCTTTTGTCATTATAACAACAACAACAACAATATCCAATCCCGCCATAGCGCGATGTAACAATTTTTTGCCCCTACACAAACGTAGAGAGACTGCTTATTTCTTTATTATAACAAGATAAATAATTCTTGTAAATAACAAAACCAGTTTAGGAAATCACATCTAAAACACACCGATTCATCACTAACATAAATGTAGCACAAACCAATAAACAAATGCAATAAAATTCATCACTTTTTTTCAAAAAAAGGCTCAAATCAGTAAAATTCTGCAAATTAACAAAATCCAAAACATACCCATTAATCATTACCACAAACTAACCAAACCCAATAGTCAAAACACAAAATTAAACAAAAACCATCACTTAATTCTAGCACAAACCAATAAACAAATGCAATAAAATTCATCACTTTTTTGCAAAAAAAAGTTCAAATCAGTAAAATTCTGCAAATTCAACAAAATCCAAAACATACCCATTAATCATTACCACAAACTAACCAAACCCAATAGTCAAAACACAAAATAAAACCATCACTTAATTCTTGTAACCAAACACCCCCCCAATTGACCACCATTACAAAATCTAAAACATACCCATTTCTCAAAACACATAATTTAACAAAACCCATAATTTAATTCATCAAAATTCAACCAAAAAAAATCACAAAATGTACTATTTATTTACCTGTTGTGGGACACCAAGTGGTGAAGCAGTGATATAAGAAACCTCAAATTTGTATGAAACAGTTGGATCTTCAGCACAAGTGAAGCTTAAAATGCAGAATAAAAAGATACAAGAAAAAAAGATAGGAGTAGCCATTGGTTTTAGAAAACTTTTTTGTTGTTTGTGCTTAAAGGAGAAAATATATGACGAATTTAATGGGATTTAAAAGCTGTTTTTTTAGTAAACATGAAATTGGGATTTGAGAGAGAAAGGTATTTGATTTTGAGTGTAGGGACAAAAAGCAAACGGCTCTTTTTATGGGGATTATTTTATTGGTGTTTAAAATTGAGGTGGATTGGAATTATTGTGTTCTAGAATATTTAGTGAAATTATTAAATTGACTTATTAATCTTGATTGATTTGCTTCTTTTTATATTATTTTGTCTCTAAAATTTCTTTTTGGGTAATAGCAACAACGGTAAATAGACTAATTAGGCATTGGTTGTTCAGGCTAGTTGGTTGATGGAGAGACTTTTAGTAGAGGTCACACAGGTTTTACTTATATTTGCTTAAAAAAAATACTCAAATTTAATAAGTCAATTTAATACTTAATTTAATTAATTTACTTAAGTTTCATTTATGCTTAAAAGAGAACGGAGTATAATTTTGATCCTCTCAAATTTAATAATATAGCACTTGGTGCTTTCAATAAATTTACCCAAGTTTCATTTATGCTCTATTACTATTATCTTTATATAACTTTTTAGTACATTGTATACTATAGAAAACGTCATTAACATCATTATACTCTCGGAGTTGACAAATACTCATGCTAAAGGTTAAAGTTAGAAGAAGTAGTCATAGTATATACTTTTTCCGTCTTAAAATTATTGTCATCATTTTTTTTTTTTTTTTTGGATGTTCCAAAATAATTATTGTCATCTCCTGAGGTAATAGCAAGTTAGCAACGGTAAATAGACAAATTAGGCATTGTCCTTCCAGGTTGTTCACTCCAGTTGATGGACGGACTTTAGTGGAGGCGTGAATGACTACGGATATCTAAAAACTTTGAGGTTTTACTTATATCATTATATTATGAGAGTTGACAAATACTCATGTTAAAGGTTAAAGTTAGAAGATGTAGTCATAGGAGTTAGAATCAAACGAGAAAAAATATTAAAATGATAATCGTGAGAAGAAACCACACATTTTAGATGCATCTCGCTTTAAAAATCTCTTTTTTTTTATCTAAAACGTAAAAATTCTTCTTATTCTTCTCATTTTAGTTAATATTCTGACTGAATCCCTTCTCGTAGTCATAGTATATACTGTTTTTGTCTCAAAATTATTGTCATTATTTCTTTTTTGAAATGTCCTAAAATAATTGTCTCTTTTTATTTTTAATCATCAAAGTATTTAAAAAAATAAAAATGAAATCTTACTGGTTAGAGAGTAGAATAGTTTTATGTTTTTTAAACTATGTGATTTTTGTCAATGGACAATATTTTTAGACGAAGAAAGTATATGACAATCTCTAAGACAAATCGGAAACAAAACCATACTCTATGTCTTTGAGAGAAATCTAGGTAGCATGAAAAGGTCTTAATTTTTTTGACCTCTTTATAACTCAATACAATTCATGGGTGTGTTATGTGAACATTTATAAAGTTGTAACACATTTTATCATAGTGAGAAGGGGTTTATAAACTCAAAAGGTTAATAATTTATTGATATGTGATGATAAAGAACACTTATAAAGCTTTATAACTTTTAATCATAGTGAATGCCCTAAAGATGAGGAGATAATGAAATCCTAAGAAGAAAGTTTTTACAAATAAAAGATATGTTAAAAGTTAACATAAAAAAATGAGTAAACTGCAAAAATCATCCCTGTGGTTTGTGTAAATTTGCAGATATCATCCCTATCTCAAACGTTCAGCAATAAACACCACCAAGTCCACAAACGTTTAGCAAAAATCATCCCTAAGCACTAACGAGGTTAGTTTTCCCCGTTTTCTACCCCACGTGCAATAACACGTGAGGGTATTTTTGTCAATTAGTATCAGGGATGATTTTTGCAACAAGTCTCTCACACCCATTTCCCGCCCATTTCCCCACGTATATAATCTCTCATATCTTGACCCCACACATTTTCCCCAACACCTTTTCCCTCAAACCCTAATTCACCCTAACCCTAATTATGAATAACCCAAAACTTTGTCATCTTTGTGCGGCACCAACAAAATTACCACATCATGGACAACAATAAATCCAGTATGGCGTTTCTTTATATGCGCTAACGTAGCTTTGATGATTGGATGGATCCTCCAATGTGTCCAAGATCTGTAGCTATCATACAGGTTATTGAGGAGGATCAACAATCTTTGAAGAAACAACCGGGTTGAATGCCCGTCAAGCTAGCAGGATGAAGATGCTATTGTGTTTAAGTTGGGTTTTTTTTGTTTTGTATGTTGTCATTATGGGTTGAATGTAGGTCATGACTGGAAAAGTCAACTGGTTTCATGTGACTGTGTAGGTCTTATTTTAACTTTTTGTAATGTTATCTTATGTATGTCAACTGGTTTCATGTCATTATGCAATGTTTGTTGTGTATATTTATTGTTGTGTGTCATGTGTGTAGAATACAAGTGAATCATGACTGAAAACACAAATCAAAGAGTAAACTGCATAAAACACAAACCATAGTGACCCATAAAGTAAACCATGTCTACCATAAACTGCAAATACAAACTGCATAAAAAAGTGACCCATAAACTAAACCAAAACTGCAAATACCAAATAACCATCAAGTGACCCAAACTACAAATACCAATTACCCATAAACTGATCCTGGTTACCACAAGTCTTGGCAAATACCAAATAACCATCAAGTGACCCAAACTACAAATACCAATTACCCATAAACTGATCCTGGTTACCACAAGTCTTGGCAAATACCAAATAACACAACTGACATACTACAAAATAACAAACTGATCCTAGTACATCATTGTTTCACAAGATCATAAGACCATAAACTGGTCTAGTACCTAGTTACCACAAGTTTTGGCAAATACAAAATACCACAAGTTTTTCTAATAAAAAGTGTTCAAAATAACCACAACTTTTGCCATTACTGAGTTGCCCTTTGCATTGGATGTTTTCCTTTGTCCTTTGCAGAATCTTGGGTTGCTTTTGATGCTGTTTTTTTAGTTCTCCTTGACCCTCCACTTGATGAAACTGGTGGTCTTCCTGTACAAGTCCTTTTGTTATGTCCAGTCTGCTTGCACTTGAGACATGTAACAGTCTTTCCTTTTCTAGACAGTTTGACTCCATCCACCATACTTTGGCTTGATAGTTCATCAGCTGATTTCTTCCTTGCCTTGCGTGGCCTCCCAATCTGTGGGTGGTGCTTTGGTGGAGTGATAATGTTAGGTGAAGGATGTTTTCTCCATAACTTTTTACCAATGACAGGATTGATTTTGTAGCTGTAAACCTTTTCCCAAGTGACCAGCCAATGTGCAGGATGCACCCAGCTTTCAGGTGTCCCAACTTGCATGTTATTAGCAGCCATCTCCCATATAGTTGCTAAGGCATGCTTGCAAACCATCCCTGTAAGTTCCCACTTTCTGCAACTACATGTCTTCTCTTGCATATCAACAACTACTTGATCATCCCAAGGTCCCTTAACCCCATACTTGTTTCCACCATTCCATGTTACCTTCAAATTTCATTAACATTCTGGACCCTTTAACACAATATTTCACTAATAAAACAAATAATAAACAAAATAAGGAATAAGAAAATAATTTACCTGTATGATTTGGCTTCACTTTCTATTTGCTTGAACAAAGCAGTTGTAATGGTGTAAGAGGTCCATTGGATTTCTGAATAAATTTTGGACATTCACAATTCTTTTCATTAGATACTCCATTACAAACTCCAAGCATGTGATAATTGGGACATCCTTCCATTTAGTAGCGCCTATTGAATACTTCACACATATTGTTAAGCAATACATCACGGTGAGACACTTTGCAAAAATTAAGACGGACATACAATATTATCTAAACAAGAATAAGAGTAAATTTGCGATATCATCTAAACAGACATACAATATTAGCTTACCACTAAAATGAGATCTTGACCAATGTTGTGGTGGGATCTTTTTCAAGTACTCATAAGCCTTATCATTCACTCTCCTAAGTTCATCCATGGCTTTATCAAAATATGGGACAGTGCTAGCAGTTGCAGCCTTCCACAAAAGGTCCTTAAACAATTTACCCCTCCATTGCAGTTTCATGTTTTCATGTATATGCTTTAAGCAGAACCTATGTTCTGCACAAGGGAATATCTTTGCAATGGCAGGTATGATACCCTATGTTTATATCAGTTCATATATAATTAGTCCTTAACAAAGAAGTATTACATAGAAGAAAAAAGAAGGTTATAGGAGTACCTTTTGTCTATCACTCATAAAGGTGAAATTGGAGTTTTTCTCCAAACCCAGATCATCTCCTAAGCATGTAAGAAACCATGTCCAGGAACTTGTTGTTTCAGCTTCAACCAATGCATAAGCAAGTGGATATGTGCCATGATTTGGATCCACACCAACAGCAGTTAGTATCTGACCAGGGTAAGGACCTTTCATAAAACAGCCATCAAGTCCTAGCAAGTCTTTTAATCCAACTTTAAACCCTTGCTTAAGAGCTCCTATGCAGACATAAATCCTTTTAAACTGTCTTTCTAAGGTGGTTGGATCAGTACACCTTTCAACTTCAATTTTCACTGTGGTGTCAGGGTTTGCACTTTGCAACTCTAAAGCATAATCTCTTAACAGTGCATACTGCTCTGTGTAATCTCCTTTTACCTTCATTGTTGCTTTTTCCTTTGCTCTATAGATCTTGTGGTCAGAAACACCCAAATTATACTTTTTTTGCAGTTGCTCTTTAAGAGATCTGATTGGAACTTCAGGATTAGTAACAAGTGTCTCTTCTATATCTTTGGACAGGAAGCTATTAGTAAGCATACTTACTTTCCTGTTTTGAAGACAGTTGTGGTGGTCATCAAAGGTTTTTACTGTCCATGTTTCATCTTCACTGTTTTTGGATTTGGATATGTGACAGACCCATGGGCAAGTTAATTCTTCATATTGATATGCCCCTTTCTTCCCACCTACCTTTATTACTTGTAACCCTACCTTATTACTTGCACTTGTTTCCTTTACCCACTTTCCCCAACATTCTTAAGCTTACTTGGACTAGAAGCGGGTGGCCCTTTAGCCATTGGGCTGAACACAGTTGGCCCATCGGTGTTGGATAAGTGAAGACTGGTGTTTTTCCTCTACACACAACCCTTATTCTAAACTTGTCATTTTTCCATATATAAAGTTGTCTTCTAGTGGCCACAGACAGTGCATACACAGAATCTTTAATGCTTTTTTTATCACCAAATTCTTTACCAATATAAAATGGGGCACACTCAATGGTATCAATACTTTTACTTTTCTCATGCTCTCTTCTAAGTTGTTTCATTGCTTTCTTTCTTTTTCCCTCCTTTTCTGAATCACTGTTACTTTCAAAATCATCTAGATTCATTTGAACTGCATAATCATGCTCACCTTCATTGTCAGATACATTCTCAGTATCACAACCTACCCATTCAACCCCTTTATCAGTGTTTGCAAGAAACTCCTTCATATCAACTTCAACCTCATTCATCACATGATCCTCATCAACAATGTAGTCACTGTCTTCCTCTTCACTATCAACCTCCTCATCAACAATGTAGTCACTGTCTTCCTCTTCACTATCAACCTCCTCATCAACAATGTAGTCACTGTCTTCCTCTTCACTATCAACCTCTTCATCACTTTCAAGCTCTTCACTTTCAAACTCTTCTTGGCCACCATAACCATCCAATTCAGTATCACTTTCAACCTCTTCTTGGCCACCATAACCATCCAATTCGAGATCACTTTCAACCTCTTCTTGGCCACCATAACCATCGATTCGATTATCACTTTCAACTGTTCTTCCCAAGACCTTCTTGATCAATATCACTTATTGGTATACTAGGGGTTACGTGCTTATATTGGTTTCACTAAAAAGGATCAAAATCATCATTCATAAGCATAAGACTACCCCGACCAATATCATTACCACCAATATCGATTACCTTACCAATATCGATTACTACGCCTATCGGTACCATAACACTTCCTTCTCCACTAGGCCATTCAATTGCTAATCTTTGCCTTTTTTGGTCACTCTCTTCTTAAGACCTTTGGGTCCACTTCATCCGGTAGTTGTTCTATCATTACCTTTTGGGGTATCTTAAAGTAAGTTTCAAGACTTGTAAACCCATGTTCAACATAAACCTCAACTCTTTTACACTTATCTATATATTTTGTCATACCCAAAACATCTAAATCACTTCCTAATGCTTGCGAGACCATAATCTAAATTGTTGTTGGGTATTTTGTAATGATAATACATGATTTCTTTTCTATCATAACCTAACATCACAATCATATCATTTAGCTCAATAATTGAAAACAAATCGGCATCTATCATATCAAAGTAGTTGAAACTCCCGATTTGTATTTCTATTCGGTGGGTCGTTGAAATATCCACCATGGTAAATCTTTAATGAGAACATGCTTGGATCATTCCACAGTAAAAACGAACCACAATTCAAAACTAGGGTTAGATAATTACACAAACCACAATTAAAAAAAACACAATATTGGGATTTGGGTATAACTTACTATATGCATGTACTTCATCAATCTCTTGATCTCTCGTACGAAGATGCCATTCAGAAACAACCATTGCTTGAACTTATTTAGAGATAATGGATTTAGGGTCTTTGTTTGATCAGCATTAATGCTTTTGAGATTAACAGAGCGTGGTGGTGGTTTTTAAGTTTGGTGGTTTTGAGTTTATCCCAATTCAGAAAGAAATAAAAGGGGAAAGATCATCAAGAATTGACAAAAATACCCTCACGTGTTATTGCGTGGGGTGAAAACGGGAAAACTAACCTCGTTAGTGCTTAGGGATGATTTTGCTAAGCGTTTGTGGACTTGGTGGTGTTTATTGCTGAACGTTTGAGATAGGGATGATATCTGCAAATTTACACAAACCACAGGGATGATTTTTGCAGTTTACTCAAAAAAAATAGTTACAGGTGATTTTTTGAATGACGTAACACGCGATTTATACCATTGTAAAAGATTTACTAGTTGATATTATGTACTCGATTACCGAATTGATATAAAATTTCTTTTATAAAACATAAAAATCGCTTAATGACCGAACAAAAACGTAAATAAAATCACTTAGCAAATTTCGATAATACAATGGCTTTATTAACAAATTTTGGTAGTAAAGTGAATAAAAAACCAGTACAATAACTTGATTGAAAAATAAATAAAAAATAAAGGGGCTTTTGCATATATATCTTTCAGAAAATGCAAAATTGCATATATATCCAAAGCATGCATAAAAACCATTGTACTATGTGCTAAAAAAACTTGTACAAATGATATATATGCAATTATTCACTTTGGGAGGGATATATATGCATTTTTAAAAATGGAAAGTGCAATGACTTTTGTGTGTATAACCCAAATAGTAATGTACTAATATATGTTTCATCTGTATTTCTGAGCTAAAAAAACATTTTACCTACTAAAATTTTCGCAATATTAGATACGTATATTTTGATGACGTATCACATTTTGATATGTGACACGTGTCACAAAATTCTGTAAAAAATATAACACATTTTATAGTCAAGTTTAAATAACTAATAATAGGGTTTTTCTAACATGTGCCCCGGGGGCACATGTTAAGCACACCAAAAGGATGGCGGGACCCACAAAAAAAGACGTCCGGACCCACATATTTTATTTGAAAAGTGTATTTTTTGTGGGTTCGGACGTCCTTTTTCGTGCGTCCCGCCGTCCTTTTTTGAATGACGTAACACGCGATCCATAAAATGTGTTATATTATTATAGACAAGTTTAGACATAAAAATCATTTCCTTTGATAAGATTAGTTAAATTGTTTAATCACAATCATCACAAAACAAAACAAGATATTGATCGAGGACATACCGAAAATATATTTAGCAATCAAAGTAATCTAATATAGACTCTTTTGTCAATCATAATAACTTATTTTCTTGTGAATATCTTGTCAGCAATAAATTTTCTTTTTAACAAATCAAATTTGTAGAAGTGAAAAAGGTCCGTGGGAGTTTTCTTTTGTCGGGCTTTGCTGGCATGCATGTACATATGAATGGGTGCATGGCAAAAGTGATAGAAATAGATACCAAAATAGATACCATGTTACATTCTCTTCCCACCAAGTTATGAGTATTGTGACCATCAATCAACCAACTTTATATTATCACAAAATGAGAATAAAACTATATAACAAATAGTTCTATATAAGTATATATAGCTACGTACTAACGTACATATGCACGTATCTATCACTTTCCGCAAAAGAAAATGGAAAATGGAGAGAAAAACACCTCATATATAGATGCGCCACAAGTTGTTAGACTCATGAGCTTTTCGGTATAGAAAATTTTGTTCATTTAACTCATTCATTTGATTAATTGTTCATTTCGTAAATTATCGAGTTCTTATGACCCGTGTTAATCAAAAGACTGTTTTTGTTAAGCATAGACAGTGTTGTAAGCATTTTCGCAATTACAACGATGCTTCTGTTGCAATATTGGACAAAGAGTGAAAGAAAGAAAATCCAAAGACTAGCTAATTTTGTAAGCATACATAGTTTAGGGAATGAAATTAACTTTTTCAAATAACAATCTAGAGAGTGTCTGGGTAGTGACAGCTAAAGACCAGTTAAAAATGACGCTTATTGCGCGTATTTTAGTATGATAAGGTTTCAAAAGATATAGTACACCTCACAACATTAATCTATTTCCTAATTACTGTTGTAATCTTTCTTTGCGTGTTTCATATGCAACCTTTACTTCATAATCACGGTTTCAGTCATATACTCATTGCTCAGCTAAATATAATAATAATAAGCTACCAATCCGCCATGATGCATCTTTTTTTAGCACTTCATCCCTTTTTAGATTTTTAAAAACTTGATGTGTTAAAAGGATGATATTACTTACATCCTCTGTTGCAAAAATCGGCCTAGGCGGCCGATTAATCGCTAGGCGGTAATTAGCCGTTCTGATTTTTATTAATCGGTTACTGACAAAAATCGGATAAAAATCGGATTAATCGGCTTAAATCAGAAAAAATCGGATAAATCAGTTACGGGTAAAAATCGGCAAAATCGGAAAAAATCAGCCAAATCGAAAAAAAATCGGCTAGAACGGCCAAATCGGACGTATAGTTTCTAAATTTTATAATTTTATATATAAAAAATCCAATCCGATTAATCCCCGCCTAACCAATTAATCACAAGCACTACTTCTACGGCCGCCCATTCTGGCCTAGCGATTTTGCAACCTTACTTACATCAACAATTTATGCATGTTTTTAGCTTATAGAGTATGTTTATTATACACTAGCAGGGTACCCGCGCGATGCGGCGGTGGGTACTCTATGGGTTAATTTTTCGGTGAACAAATATTATTTTGTTTTGTATTGCTGGATTTCATATTTATGTTTTGGAAGCTTAATTATATTGTACATTGTGGTTAAATAGTTGTATATTTTGGTGAAAGGGTGTTTTTAATAGTGTATTAATTGTATGTGTTGAATAGTGTTTTTTTAATTTACTTTTGCTTTAAATACTTGTAAATTATGCTTATTTACTTGTATTTTTTTTAAAATCTATTTTTAGTTTATTGATGTGTGGAAGCTTAATTATATTGTATTTTGTGGTTAAAAAGTTGTATTTTTGGATGAAGGAGTGTTTTTAATAATGTATTAATTGTATTATATGAGTAGTGTGTTTTTAGATTTATGTGTGCTTTGTATACTTGTAAATAATTCTTATAAGTTAGCATTTGTTTAAAATTTTATTTGTGGTGGTCTTAAAATAATAAATAGGAGGGAAGTGTCTTCCTACATTATAAGTAGTATAGATAAACTTTTTGACATTATAAATAGGGAGGAATTTTCAATCTTCTTTATTTTGATCTTCTGAGACAAATCCCCACCATCTATTTAGTTTGATCTAATGGTGGGGATTAACCTAAGATTTAATATGTCTAAACCTAAGTCCATGTTTTTTTTCTTGTCTTTTTGTTTTTTTTTTTCTTTCTTTCTTCTTTTTTTTTTTTTTTTTTTTTTTTTTTTTAATTATTCACGTTTTTTGTTATAATCAGTTTTTTTTTTAAACGTTTTTTGTTAATATTCACGTTTAATTTTTTAAAAATTCGCATTTTTTTAATATTCATGTTTTCTTTTGTTTGTTTGTTTTTTTTAATTCACGTTATTTACGTTTTTTTTAATTCGCGTATTTTTTCTCTTCCCTTTCGTCCGTTTCAATACGTTTTCATCTATTTTTCGTCCGTTTTCATACGTTTTCGCCCGATTTCATACGTTTTTGTCCGTTTTCATACATTTTTGTCCGTTTTCACCTGTTTTCTTACGTTTTCTTCCATTATTCATACGTTTTCGTCCGTTTTCATACGTGTTTTTACGTTCTCATACATATTCGTCCGTTTTCATACGTTATAAAATGTTTTCGGCCGTTTTTATACGTTTCTGAATATCACAAGTGATATTCTGAATAGTACAAGTGATATTCTGAATAGCACAAGTGATATTCTAAATATCACAAATGATACTGTGAATATCCCAAGTGATGTTATGTGATATTCTGAATATCACAAGTGATATTCTGAATGCCACAAGTGATTTTTTTGAATATAACAAGTGATTTTCAACTAATGTTTTGTAACATGAAAATCATCGTGATATTCAAAATATCACACGATGATATCAAAAAATCACAAGTGATATTGATAATATCGCAAAGTGATATTCATACTATCGCAAAGTGATATTCGAATATCGCGAACTCATATTCGAATAATATATTCGAATATCGCAGTGATATTCGAATATCGCGGTGATATTCACAAAATCACAAGTGATATTCGAATATCACAACGTGATATTAACAAAATATCACTTGTGTTTTCGAATATCACAAAGTGATATTCGATAATCATAGTGATATTCGAATATCACGAAATCACTGTGATAGTCGAAACGCATGAAAATGAGCGAAAACTTAAGAAAATGGACGAAAACGTAAGAATATGGGCGGTCGTATGAAAACAAGCGGCGTATGAAAGAAAGAAAACACGTGTGAAAACGTATGAAAATGGACGAAAAATGATGAAAACGGGCGGCGTAAGAAAGCGGATAAGAACGTGTGAAAGCGGATGAAAGCGTGTGAAATCGAAGAAAAAAACGAATAAAAAAAAAAAAAAAAAAAAAAACGTTAATTAAGAAAAATGTGAATAAGAAAAAAAAACAAAAAAAAAAATGAATAAAAAAGAAAGACAAAAAAGCAAGAAAAAAAAACATGGACTTAGGTTTATCTACTAAATCTTAGGTTAATTCTCACCATTAGATCAAACTAGATGGATGGTGAGAATTTGTCCCTTGATAAACATGAATTTTTGGTAAGCAAAATAAAGTGCCTCTATAAATAGGTCCTTAAATGCCTTCAACATCACTTGTATTCGTTGATAGACATATATTCTAAATGTAGTATAAAATTCTTAACTAGAACTTCCACAAAAGAATAAGAACTTTTAATTACTTTAATTTGTTATATTTGTCATACCTTTATTCATCTTTGCCCTCCCCTATCAACAATATAAAAATTTACATCTAAAAAGCCAAAATCAACTATGACATTGGGGGTGACCTAAGTGGTCAGTATTTTGATTCTCAACGAAAAGTCTATGATTTTAACCTCGCTATATATAATCTTGAGATGATTATAAAAAATTAAAAAGAGTCAAAACAATCACTAAGATATCACAGTTACAATGTGTTCATCTGGAGTCAAAAATTTGTTTTACCTAATAACCTGAAATGGAAAGACAGGGTATATTTGCTGGAATGGGCTGAGGTTCGAGCTTAGGTAAGAGCTAAAGCAGGGCTAAGGCTTATATTATAAGTCGAAAGATAGAGTTTATATTTTTATAAAGTTGTTTGGCTAACTAGTTTGAGCTGAAATTTATTAATGTAAAATCGTATAAAAATACATCAAATTAAGTTTAGATATAATTTCAGCTTTTGCGTAATAATCGATTATATTTTTTAAGAGTCTTTAATTAATTTAACTACATATAAACACCCATAAGCCCTCATAAGCCTCTTTCAATATGCTTGGGCTTATAGAGGCTTATGGTTTATATAAGCCTTCATAAGCCCGTGTGACAAACAAGACTTATTTTATAAGTCGGCTTATTTTAAAAGTTTAATTGTGTGTTTGAGAGAGGGCTTATTGGGGCTTACGGGGCTTAAAATTTTAAAATAAGCATGCTTGTATAATAAGTCTAGTTTGGCGTCGTTTGGTGTCGAAGCTTATGGAAGCTTTTAAAATTATAAGCCCTAGCCCAATAAAATAGGCTAAAATTTTAGACCGAGACTTAGACTATTAGTTACTTATTTACCTACAAAAATATAAAACATATACTATAAGTTTATTTAATTATGTTCTTTTTAGTAATTTAGCAATAATAAGCTCAAGTCTAAGCTAATTTGCCAAACAAGTGTATGAAAACACAAAATTCAAGTTAAACTTACAATATAGCCTCCGAACAACCCTAAATTTGCAACCCTACTTCAAATTTCAACCCCAATCTATTTCGTCAAATATACCCTAAGGCCTAAGTCTTCGTAAGCCTTTAAAAGCCTCTTCCCAAACACAACCTAAATTTACTTTTTTAATTCACAGATCACATCATTGAGTTGAGTTGACCCTCTAAAATTATTGTGTTCTAGAATAATTATTTGAAATTATTAAATTGACTTATTAAACTTGATTGATTAGCTTCTTTTTATATTATTTTGTCTCTAAAATTTCTTTTTGGGTAGTAGCAACGGTAAATAGACAAATTAGGCATTGGTTGTTCACGCTAGTTGACGGACAGACTTTTAGCAGAGATCGTACCGGTTTTACTTATATTTGCTTAAAAATTAAAAAAAATACCCGAGTTTAATAAGTCAATTTAATAATTTCATAAATTTACCCAAGTTTCATTTATGCTTAAAAGAGAACGGAGTATAATTTTGATCCTCTCAAATTTATTAATATAGCATTTAGTGCTTTCAATAAATTTACTCAAGTTTCATTTATGCTCTAGTTACTATTATCTTTATAACTTTTTAGTACATTGTACTATGGAAAACGTCGTTAACATCATTATACTATTGGAATTGACAAATACTCATGCTAAAGGTTAAAGTTAGAAGAAGTAGTCATAGTATATATTATTTCCGTTTTGAAATTATTGTCATAATTTTTTATTTTTTTTTTGATGTTCTAAAATAATTATCTCTTTTTATTTTCAATCACACAAAAGTCTTTGAATAAGATTTAAAGAAGAAAGCTTTTACAAAAGAAAGATATGTTAAAAATTAATATACAAAAATAGTTAGAAGTGACATGTTGGATGGATAACGTGACACGCGATTTATACAATTGTAAAAGATTAACCGGTTGATATTATCTACTCGATTACCGAATTGATAAAACCATAAAAATAGCTCAATGACCTATATAAGTGAACAAAAAGTAGATAAAATGACTTGGTTAGAAAACTTCGACACTGCAATGACTTTATTAACAAATTTTGGTAGTAAAGTGAATCAAAAAACAATAAAAATGGTACAATGAGTTAATTGAACAAAAAGTTAAAAACACAAAGCACAATGATTTTTTTTTTGTATTAACCCAAATAGAATGTACTACAGTAATATATATTTCATCGGAATTTCAGAACTAAAAAAACGTGCTACCTGTTAAAATTTTCACAATATTTTTTTTTAACGGCAAATTATATTAAAAAAAAACTAGCAAGGAGCTAGATTACAAAGAAATAAGATAAGGATTTTTGAGCCAATCGTTCCAAGCAAACGATGCTTTACATCTAGACTTACACCAGTAAAAGAACTAGATATAACATTGTCAAAAATAACCGCCTCCGTGGGAATCTTATCATCAAAGAGAAGCTTATTACGATAATTCCACACATACCACCATAACGAGTACCAAATACCCTCGAACATATGTTTGAGCTTAGAATCCATGCGACAAGACACAATCCACCTTTTCCATTCATCATACGAGTTCACCTCTTCAAAAATAATGTTCCACCATCGGGCAATCTTTTTGCCTATCTCTCGAACTATATTACATTTAAAAAACAAATGATCCGAAGTCTCAGCACCGTGATCACATATGGGGCAACAAATGGATTGAATATCAATACCTCTTCGAGAGATGTTAATTTGAGTAGGAAGGGCATCACTCCTGATCTTCCAAGCAAGAATATTAACTTTAATAGGAACACACTTCACCCACCTAGTCGTATCACTGATTTTTGGGATACGAACCTCGTCAATTAACTTTCGAGCAGATGCCACCGTAAATTCACCCGAGTTCTCCAAGCTCCACACCCACCTGTCATACATCGGAACAAGATTAAAAGACCTTACAATCTCCGACAAAAAATTGAGTTGTTCCTCCTCAATACCTCCCCTAACAACACGACATAAAGAGCACTCCAGATTCAAATCATTCAGCTTTGAGCTTACAGTTACTTCCTTATCAGTCTCCAGCGCATACAGACGAGGCAAAATGTTTTTAAGGATACCACCTTCATACCAGTTATCAAGCCAAAACTTGATCATGTCCCCATTACCCAATCTAAGTTTCAAAAAATCAAAAATATCCACCCCTTTTATTTGCAACACCCGAATTTCATTCACAATGGAAAGCCAACATGAACGACCTCCCATTTTACACTCCGAAAATAGATTACCATTAACTCCATGAATAGCAGTAATAATCTTCGTCCATAGAGATTCTTTCTGAGTTAAAAATTTACATACCCACTTCAGCATCAAACCTCTATTTAACGCATATAAACTAGACACTCCAAGGCCTCCATGTTTTTTATCTGTCAGAACACTATTCCACTTCACCCACGTAGCCTTATTACTACCCACATCATGACCATTAAAAAACTGTCCACGTATAGCTTCCAAAACCTGGAGAACCTTCGACGGGACCCTGAAAATTGACATATGGAAAATAGGTATAGACCCTAATACAGACTTCAACAATGTTAGACGGCCTCCGATAGATAAAGTTTTCAGCTTCCACTTAGAAAGTCGACTTTTTACTTTATCAACTATCACCTTTCATTCTTGAACACGCGACATAGCTCCTCCCACTTTAGTACCAAGATAAAGAAAAGGACTATTAAGCACTAGGCATCTGTAGCCACCTGTAAAATTTCACTATCATCAATCTTCATATTAATAAACTAGATTGTTTATCAAAACTTATTTGAGCTAAGTTGAGCAATTTTAGCATATGCGTTTCATTTTATTGCATAAAAATTTATGCAACTCCGAGTAGTCTTATTCAATCATGCCCGATAATTACTGATAACTGAAATCAGTCTCACAAGAAATTTTCTTGTCTTACGAGCCGCACGCGTACCGACACTAAATTAGTTATGGCTAAAGTCAAATAAATATTTCTACGAGTTAGAATTAATATTTTTTTTTTTTTGTTACCTTTATAAAAACATGCTAAAAATTATATATTGCACGTTTGTGCAAAAGCATCAAACCGGGACACCGTGACCCACATTTAAGCTCAAACGGGACACGATATACATAACGAAAATTTGAGATCCTTTCTTTCTTTTTTTCTTGTAACCGAACATGCTCACACAAGTGCACCTATCTCTTCCAAAACTTGCTAATACATTGACCTTGGAACATATTTTGAGATATAAACTTAATACCCAACATGTAACAATGCATTTGACTTTGAGACATGAAGAAACATATTCCCCATGCACACACAACACACTTCACTCTTTTCCTTGTCCTTGTAGCAGCCGAATACCACCCAAAAACCACAAACCAATTGCTTGTTTCTTAAATACTCCCTAGATGCAAGTAAAATCAAGATTGCATGTATCCAAGCTCAACATAAACCCTTGGTCTTTAACCAAAGGCTCTCATCTTTTTCTTCTTAAAAACCCACGAGCCATAAGCTCATCACATATTTCACTTACAAAATCTCATTCAAAAACCTCTAAGTGTATGCAAAGCTTAGCCTTGGAAGTTTGGATTTCTCTTGGGTTACTCTAGCTCACGTCGACACACACATACTCTTCCACACCCTCTTCAAACTCATTAAACTTCCAAACACTCAAAGGAAAACTAAGGGTACTTGGAAACGAGCATAAGGGTTTTAGAAGCAAGGTAGTCGGGTTCACTTTGGAAAGCATATCGGGTTTCTTTGGTTCTCATTCTTGACTATACGTATTCTCCACCACCATTCTTGGTGTCGTAAGTCCTTCCTCTTTTCTTTTCCGTATATAGGACGATGTAGTTCTTAACCATTTAAAAACACATCGATGCATTTTCACGACACTTGTACACAACCTCATTATAACAAGCTACGTTGTCAACCCATTTTGAAACCAACTACATTTCGAAACTAACTACATTTCGGAACAAACTAATAAACTTGAGTGGATAGAAACTCGTTTTGTTGACAACCCATTTCGAAACTAACTAATAAACTTGAATGGATAGAAACTCGTTTTGTTGTTAACCTATTTCGAAACTAACAATAAACGCGAATGTAAGGCTTAGATTGTTTCCTTGGTACACTCGACATCTTTGTTAAAAATCACCAAACAAAAGAAGATGTATTGCACTTGCATGCAAAACCTTCGAACCATGGCTACTGAGAAGAATTATATAGCAAGTATAAAACAAATGGAATACCCGTTAAATAGAGTCACGCTACGAGAACTAACACAAAAGGACCTTTGGCTCAGTTGGTGGGAGCGTGGGTGATTGACTGAGGAGGTTGTGGGTTCGAATCAGTCTCATGGCAGTTATATTTTTTGTTATAATAGTAACTTTCGTAACTTGACAAATCCAGTCCCCCAACTTCGCACCTCTTGTCATTTTCTTAAGACCTTTTATAAGCTTTATAAACTCATATTGATATCTACGATTTCAACCCTCGACTTTGAACCACTTAACACATTTTCTTAAAATCCTTATAAAATTTGAAACTTATATAAATCTTTACAACTTTGATCCCTCCAAGTTCTACATTTAACGCTTCCCATCCTAAGAACTTCTATGAGATAATAAATTTATATTTTCTACGAGTCTTCGTCACATAAATAAAAATTGATACATATTTCTATTTGACAATCACATTTAGAAAATATTATACTTTTCTAAATATAATATTTTCCCACAACTTAGATAAATATATATTGTACATATATCTATACTTTTCAAAACTAAACAAAATCAAATAAATAAGTTGATTTGTAATTATTTTCCACTTTAATAAATATACTCGAGCCAACTCTTATACGAATGTTTCGTAAACTGTCCCACTCACTTTTCCAAGAGCCAAAGACTTATAAGCATTTCGAAACTTATTTAAACTTAACCATTGCCAACACAAGCAACAATAAACTCAAACTCTTGAAAATACTTCAACCGTTTTCAATACATTAAATCATGGATAAAAACAATAAACTAAGACTTGCCATGCTAATTATAGGTCGCGTGCGGTGCCGTGCTCATACTACTTGACCTTACACTACTCGGATACCATTTGCAAAGGTGAGTTCATAGCCTCGCCTTTACTTATTTCTTTCAAACCCGCGAGGAGATGCATGCTATAAACTAGAACACAAGTCTTTTCTTAAACTGTATGCTTGCACGATCATTATTATTATAGCCTAAGTTGCCCGCCATAAGTCCCTTACATCATGAACCATTAATCACTTGCTAGTGAACGCGAATATTGTGGATAGTACTATGGGAATTAACGACCCGACTCGGTTATCGGAAATAACCGGGCGCACTATATTGGTTAACTATGGAATTGGCAATTCCATCTCGAGGGCAATATTGTTACTTACGCCAAGAATTAGGTGTATGCGATTAGTTTGGTGTCATGAGCTTAGTGCATAATAATAATCTATATTTTCCATGGTGATTGTATTCGAAGCAATTATCATCTCTTACTTGTGTTCAACTTATTATTTAAACCTATGAATATCACTCAACTTTTGTTGACTTTTTAAGCATGTTCATCTCAGGTACTAATTAGAATATCATGAAGGCGTGGAGCGGATGTCATGGGACACTTGAAGTGGTGTTGTTTTCAATTAAAGTTATCATTTCGTAAATATTTAAACTATCTTTTGTGTAACTTCAAAACATGTGGTATTCCCTTTTGTGTTTCCAAAACGCTGAGTTCTATGAAATGGTAACTACTTTTTATTAAAACGTCTCTTTAGAGCCGTTTTCTTTAACTTATGACTATGATCCTCTAAGTAATACCCCAAATAGTCTTCCGCTGTCACATTGTGATTTTGGGGGTGTTACAGATTGGCATCAGAGCCTAGGTTATAGAGAACCAACTTGTATTTTCAAAACAAATTGGACTATAACCACGCTTTTCAAATGGACCGTTTTACACCACCACTTCACGTCCTCCGCGCTTACTTCAGACCGATAACATGTAGGAGATTCACTAGCGGATACTACATGACTAGTAAAACTTTGCATGATAAAACTTATAATGCTAGCTTTCATTTGGTTAGGCATTTAGATTTGCGTGGCAGATTATGCGCGACTAACTAAATCTTATTTACTGCATGGCTTTATTTACTTATGAGTGCATATTTTCTTTTGGGTTGTTACAGTACTATGTCGTCCGCTACTCACCCTATCGACCTGACATCCGACACCGAGATGGAGGATGCTATGTCTTCTGCCTCTACTCCGGCTCTCGTTGCACCTATGTCCTCTGAGACTGAGCCCTTCGAGGAGGGTGAAGTCGTTGTCACCCCACCTGCCTTGACCATACCTGAGCGTTTGCCCGTCTTTGGTCCCCCCACTTATGACAGATATTTGGAGTCACAGCAGTGGCTATCACCCTCTGATGTTATGTCCCAGACACACTCATCCACTGATTCCGTATCTTCTATCTCTTGCCCATCACCACTGCCTATTCGCCGAAGGCGAAGGCGAGCTAGGGTTCTCAAACCCTACGAGCCCGCGCCGTTTGCCCGACCATTCCGTTATCGAAAGAAGGGTGCTACCTTTATACATACCGCTCGGAAACGAGTAAAGGCACCCATCACTTTTGTTCCACCATCTGACATACCATCATCCTCTGCTTTTCCACCATCAGCTGAACCTGCACCACCACTCATACCTGTTTCACCACTACCACCACCTACCACATTCATTTACCAGACCACCACTGTACCGGTTTCATCCTCATCCCGTGCACCATCACCCTTGGTGACACACACTGAGCCAGTGACATCTCTTGGGAAGAGAGCCCGTCTCTCACCCACACATTCGGACCCATATTACCAGGCTATGTTTGGTACCTCTGAGCCGAGAGCCCGTAGGAGGGTCGATGCTAGACGTTGGTCATACATGATGCCGCTCATTAGTCGATGGAGGTCGGAGGAGGGTGCACCTAGCGCTGTGGAGCTTGGGGAGCATCGGTTTGCTGCTGCTGAGACTCTTCCGGTTACGGGAGAACCCCTTCATCATACCATTCCATTGATAGCTGCCCGAGTTCTACGATTTGAGGATCAGCTCGAGGATGTTGTGGCATTCGTTGATGAGGTTCCGTTGGTACGTGTCGAGAACATTGAAGATGAGGTTGGAGAACTCCTTAAAGGGAGGAGTACGATGGAGAGAGAGCTTGATAGGATTGGTGCCCAGAGTGAGAGAGCTAGTGGAGCAGTTACGGTGTTGGAGAGGAGGATGGAGTCAGATAGATTAGGACTGCTGGACAGAGCTGAGATGTTGGAGGGGGTTGTACGACGACAGTCGGAGAGGATGACTATCATGGAGACTCGTGCTACTGCTTTGGAGCAGAGATTGGAGGCACGAGATAGAGAGGTGGATGAGCTGGCAGAGCTAGTCCGTGATCTACAGCGCCGATTGAGGAGCACACCTGACAGCCTCTAGATCGGTGATTCATCTATTTAGTTTTCTGGTACCTTAGCCTGCCGCATGTGGCACTAATAAAGGCCTTGTATTCGCATGTTTTGTAAACTATCGAACAAGCTATTTATGCGACATTGTATGGTTTTGTATCACTATGTATGGATGATAGACATATGGCATTATGGTTGTTATTTCTTGATGTTCTCATGTATGATGATCTTTCTTATTTATCAGTGTATGAATCGAAGTGATCATTTTTATATATATTCTCTTGTGTGGTTCTTACATGTTACGATTCTTCTTATGATGATTATACTCTATTGATATAATGTGATGATCTTGACTATTATGAATTTTTTTTTTATAATAATTCACAATTATGTTGAATGATTCTAAAATTTGAGTGTATGTCTTTAGAAAAATGGCAAGAACAAGAACTACCTCTACCTCTACTGAAACTCCCGAGATGACCCCTGAAGCAATTCGGAGGTTAGTTACTAATGAAATCGGTGCTGCTTTTCTTTGCAAGACCTCTTTGGGCAGCTCGAGCAAATGAAGCCCCAAATCAAGCCAACCGAATGAAGTCGTGGCAAATCGCAAATGTGGATACAAAGAGTTCATGAATTGCAAACCCACCTTCTTCAAAGGAACCAAGGCGCATTGGCCTTATTCATTGGTTCGAAAGATCTGAAACTGTATTTCTTTTAAGCGATTGCCCAGAAGATTGCAAGGTGAAATTTGCTACTGGTACTCTACTGGAAGATGCATTGTCTTGGTGGAAGGCTCATGCCCAACCTATTGGTATGGAAGAAGCCTACAAAACCACTTGGACTGAACTAAAGCAATTGATGATGAAGCAATCCTGTCCAAGGACCGAGATCAAGAAACTTGAAGATGAATTCTATCATCTGACTACTAAGGGCAATGATCTCAAAACCTACTTCAAGCGTTTCCAAGAATTGAAAGCTCTATGCCCTTCCATGATTTCTGATGAGGTTAAGTTGCTGGAAAATCTCATTGGGGGATTACCCCGAAGCATTGAGGGCAATGTTACTGCATCAAAACCCAAAACCGTGGAAGAAGTGATCACAATTTCCTACCAACTCATGGATCAAGTCCTGAAACATGGATCCGTGCAAGGCAATAACGACAACAAAAGGAAGTTTGATGACCGTCGAGGCAACACTTCAAACAACTACAACCACAACTCTTTCATTCACAACAATAACCGTAACAACAACAACCAAGGCCGCAACAATCACAATCAACACCGCAACAACAATCCCAACCCATACCACCAGAACCGAAACAACCACCACAATCAACAAAACCGTAGACAAGAAGTTGTGAGGGCTTATGCCGCTACACCCGCCACTGGAAGAGGCTATGCTGGACCACACCCTTTGTGCACTCGATGCAACCTGCATCATGTGGGACGTTGTACTATTAAGTGTGGGAAGTGTAACAAAGTGGGCCATACCCACAAGGATTGCCAAGCCCCGCATCGAAGTAACCTCCAACCCATGGGGATAACTTGCTTTGGATGTGGAGAAGTCGGGCATGTCAAGAGTAGGTGCCCAAAGCATGCGGGACAACAACAACAACAATAACAACAACCTGCTAGAGCAAGAGCTTATGTGCTAGGAGATGGAGATGCACAAGAAAACCCGGACGTCGTTACGGATGCGTTTTCACTCAATCATCATTTAGCTAAGGTGTTATTTGATTACGGAGCCGACAAAAGCTTTGTGTCTTCTAAGTTTGCACCGTTACTAAAAGTCATCCCAACCGTCCTAGATACCACATATGAAGTAGAGCTAGCCGATGGAAAAATAGTAGGAACTAACACTATCCTTCGAGGTTGCAACCTATCTTTATCAAACCACCCATTCGATATAGACCTTATGCCTATCCAACTTGGTAGCTTCGATGCTGTCATTGGCATGGATTGGCTATCCAAGAATCGTGCAAGAATCATCTGTGACGAGAAAGTCGTTCACCTTCCTCTCAATGGCAAAACTCTAATCATTCGGGGTGATCGTAGTAAAACCCGATTGAATATCATCTCGTGCGTCAAAACTGCAAAGTACATAGAAAAAGGATGCCACATTTTTCTAGCACAAGTAACGGAGAAGAAGAAAGCGGATGAGAAACAACTAAAAGACGTCCCGTGGCTAGGGACTTTCCCAAGTATTTCACGAAGACTTGCTCGGTCTTCCTCCGATTCGCAAGTAGAATTTCAAATCGAGCTAATGCCGGAGCGGCACCGTGGCACGAGCACCTTATAGATTGGCACCTCTCGAACTACAAGAATTGTCCACCAACTTCAAGAATTGTCCAAAAAGGATTCATTCGACCGAGTTCTTCGCCTGGGAGCTCGGTCTTATTTGTCAAAAAGAAGGACGGATCTTTTCGTATGTGTATTGATTACCGAGAGTTGAACAAACTAACGGTGAAGAATCGCTATCCATTGCCTAGAATTGATGATTTGTTTGACCAACCGCAAGGGTCAAGCGTCTACTCCAAGATTGATCCGAGATCCGGGTATCACCAACCGAGAGTTAGAGAAGGAGATATTCCAAAAACTGCTTTCCGAACACGATATGGCCACTATGAGTTCCAAGTGATGCCATTTGGTTTGACAAACGCACCAGCGGTATTTATGGACCTAATGAACCGAGTGTGTAAACCTTACTTGGACAAATTTGTGATTGTGTTCATTGATGACATTCTCATTTACTCCCGCAACAAGGAAGAGCATGCGGAACACTTGAAAGCCATTCTAGAGCTACTCAAGAAAGAAGAATCAGATGCTAAGTTTTCCAAGTGCGACTTCGAATTCAAAAGTTCAATTCCTTGGTCACGTGATAGATAGTAATGGTCTTCATGTTGATCCTTCAAAAATCGAAGTCGTCAAAGATTGGTCATCCCCTACTACTCCTACCGAAATACGCCAATTTTAGGTCTTATGGGTTATTATCGAAGATTTATCGAAGGATTCTCAAAATCGCTAAACCTCTAACGGAGTTAACCCGAAAAAGAAGAATTTTGATCAAGTGAGGAACAAGAGTTAGCCTTTCAACTCTTGAAACAAAAGCTTTCAAGCCCCTATCTTAGCCTTACCCGATGGAGTGGAAGATTTTGTGGTTCATCAGGATGCATCACACCTAGGGTTAGGTGCGGTATTGATGCAAAGAAACAAGGTGATCGCTTATGCTTCGCGACAACTCAAAACTCACGAGAAGAACTACACTACCCACGACTTGGAATTGGGAGCCGTGGTTTCGCTCTCAAAATATGGAGACATTACCTATATGGAACCAAGTGTACGGTGTTTACCGACCATAAAAGCCTCCAACACATTCTCGATCAAAAGGAGTTGAACATGCGACAACGCCGATGGCTAGAATTGCTTAGTGATTACGATGTGAAATCCGTTATCACCCGGAAAGGCAAATGTCGTGGTGATGCTCTTAGTCGAAAGGATCGACCTAAACCTCTTCGAGTAAGATCTTTGGGAATGACAATTAAGTCACCCTCCCATCAAAAATCCTTGAAGCTCAAGTCAAGCTCTCAAACCTAAAACCGTCCCCACGAGAGAATCTTTGGAATGCCGGAAAATGAGAACGGTTTGCCCAAAGATCGGATGGAACTTTATGTTTTGGCGATAGAAGTTGGATACCACTTTATGGAGGAATACGAGAACTCATCATGCATGAGTCTCACAAGTCTAAATATTCCATTCACCCGGATCCGACAAAATGTACCAAGATCTCAAGAAGCTTTATTGGTGGCCAAACATGAAAGTTTGAAATTGCAACGTCGTTGGGAAATGTCTCACCGTTCTCGAGTCAAAGCCGAATGTCAAAACCTTCCGGATTGTTAACTCAACTGAACTCCCGCTTTGGAAGTGGGAGAGAATCACTATGGATTTCATAACCAAACTACCAAAGACGCTAGAGGTTACGACACCATTTGGGTCATCATTGATCGCCTTACCAAATCCGCTCATTTCCTACCCATCAAGGAAAATGATGAAATGGAAACCCTTGCTCAACTATACCGAAGGAAATTGTATCCCGTCATGGAGTACCAATTTCCATCATTTCGATCGTGACGATGCTTTACTTCACACTTCGAAATCTCTTCAAAGGCCTTAGGTACTCGTTTGATATGAGTACCGCATATCACCCTCAAACCGATGGCCAAAGCGAAAGGACTATCCAAACCTTGGAAGACATGCTTGAGCTTGCGTGATCGACTTTGGAAAAGGTTGCGATAAACACTTACCGTTGGCGGAATTCTCCTACAACAATAGTTACCACGCTAGCATCAAGGCAGCCCCATTCGAGGCACTTTATGGTCGAAAGTGTCGATCACCTGTTTGTTGGGCCGAGGTTGGAGATGCCCAACTCACTGGACCTGAGCTTGTACAAGAAACAACCGAAAAGATTGTACAAATTCGTCAACGACTTCAAGCTGCTAGAGATCGACAAAAGAGTTACGCCGATGTTAGAAGGAAACCCATGGAATTTCAAGTTGGTGATCGAGTTATGTTGAAAGTATCACCTTGGAAAGGAAAGGTTCGATTCGGAAAACGAGGAAAGTTACACCCTCGATACATTGGCCCTTTCAAAATTCTCGAAAGAATTGGCCCGGTTGCTTACAAGCTAGATCTCCCGGAAGAACTTAGTAGAGTACACCCTACCTTTCACGTCTCAAATCTGAAGAAATGCTTGTCGGATGAATCTCTTGTCATTTCACTAAAAGAGATTAAACTCGATGACAAGCTCAACTTTGTCGAAGAACCAATTGAAATCATGGATAGGGAAGTCAAGCGACTTAAGCAAAGTCGCATCCCTATCGTCAAAGTTAGATGGAACTCCAAGAGAGGACCGGAGTACACATGGGAGCGCGAAGACACCATGCGTGTTAAGTACCCACATCTCTTTGCAAATTCAACTCCGACAACCATCAGAACTAAAATTCATGGACGGAATTCTCTTAAGGGTTGGTACTGTAGCCACCTGTAAAATTTCACTATCATCAATCTTCATATTAATAAACTAGATTGTTTATCAAAACTTATTTGAGCTAAGTTGAGCAATTTTAGCATGTACGTTTCATTTTATTGCATAAAATTTATGCAACTCCGAGTAGTCTTATTTAATCATGCCCGATAATTACTGATAACTGAAATCAGTCTCACAAGAAATTTTCTTGTCTTACGAGCCGCACGCTGCATCGACACTAAATTAGTTATGGCTAAAGTCAAATAAATATTTCTACGAGTTAGAATTAATTTTATTTTTTTTAATTGTTACCTTTATAAAACATGCTAAAATTATATATTACACGTTAGTCAAAAGCATCAAACCGGGACACCGTGACCCACATTTAAGCTCAAACGGGACACGATATACATAACGAAAATTTGAGATCCTTTCTTTCTTTTTTCTTGTAACCGAACATGCTCACAAAGTACACCTATCTCTTCCAAAACTTGCTAATACATTGACCTTGGAACATATTTTGAGATATAAACTTAATACCCAACATGTAACTATGCATTTGACTTTGAGACATGAAGAAACATATTCCCATGCACACACAACACACTTCACTCTTTTCCTTGTCCTTGTAGCAAATTAATACCACCCAAAACCACAAACCAATTGCTTGTTTCTTAAATACTCCCTAGATGCAAGTAAAATCAAGATTGCATGTATCCAAGCTCAACATAAACCCTTGGTCTTTAACCAAAGGCTCTCCTCTTTTCTTCTTAAAACCCACGAGCCATAAGCTCATAACATATTTCACTTACAAAATCTCATTCAAAACCTCTAAGTGTATGCAAAGCTTAGCCTTGAAGTTTGGATTTCTCTTGGGTTACTCTAGCTCACGCCAACACACACATACTCTTCCACACCCTCTTCAAACTCATTAAACTTCCAAACACTCAAAGGAAAACTAAGGGTACTTGAAAACGAGCATAAGGGTTTTAGAAGCAAGGTAGTCGGGTTCACTTTGGAAAGCATATCGGGTTTCTTTGGTTCTCATTCTTGACTATACGTATTCTCCACCACCATTCTTGGTGTCGTAAGTCCTTCCTCTTTTCTTTTCCAGTATATAGGACGATGTAGTTCTTAACCATTTAAAACACATCGATGCATTTTCACGACACTTGTACACAACCTCATTATAACAAGCTACATTGTCAACCCATTTTGAAACCAACTACATTTCAAACTAACTACATTTGAACAAACTAATAAACTTGATTGGATAGAAACTCGTTTTGTTGACAACCCATTTCGAAACTAACTAATAAACTTGAATGGATAGAAACTCGTTTTGTTGTTAACCTATTTCGAAACTAACAATAAACGCGAATGTAAGGCTTAGATTGTTTCCTTGGTACACTCGACATCTTTGTTAAAAATCACCAAACCAAAGAAGATGTATTGCACTTGCATGCAAAACCTTCGAACCATGGCTACTGAGAAGAATTATATAGCAAGTATAAAACAAATGGAATACCCGTTAAATAGAGTCACGCTACGAGAACTAACACAAAAGGACCTTTGGCTCAGTTGGTGGGAGCGTGGGTGATTGACTGAGGAGGTTGTGGGTTCGAATCTGCCTCATGGCAGTTATATTTTTTTTGTTATAATAGTAACTTTCGTAACTTGACAAATCCAGTCCCCCAACTTCGCACCTCTTGTCATTTTCTTAAGACCTTTTATAAGCTTTATAAACTCATATTGATATCTACGATTTCAACCCTCGACTTTGAACCACTTAACACATTTTCTTAAAATCCTTATAAAATTTGAAACTTATATAAATCTTTACAACTTTGATCCCTCCAAGTTCTACATTTAACGCTTCCCATCCTAAGAACTTCTATGAGATAATAAATTTATATTTTCTACGAGTCTTCGTCACATAAATAAAATTGATACATATTTCTATTTGACAATCACATTTAGAAAATATTATACTTTTCTAAATATAATATTTTCCCACAACTTAGATAAATATATATTGTACATATATCTATACTTTTCAAAACTAAACAAAAATCAAATAAATAAGTTGATTTGTAATTATTTTCCACTTTAATAAATATACTCGAGCCAACTCTTATACGAATGTTTCAGAACCGTCCCACTCACTTTTCCAAGAGCCAAAGACTTATAAGCATTTGAAACTTATTTAAACTTAACCATTGCCAACACAAGCAACAATAAACTCAAACTCTTGAAAATACTTCAACCGTTTTCAATACATTAAATCATGGATAAAAACAATAAACTAAGACTTGCCATGCTAATTATAGGTCGCGTGACGGTGCTTGTGCTCATACTACTTGACCTTACACTACTCGGATACCATTTGCAAAGGTGAGTTCATAGCCTCGCCTTTACTTATTTCTTTCAAACCCCGCGAGGGAGATGCATGCTATAAACTAGAACACAAGTCTTTTCTTAAACTCAGATGCTTGCACGATCATTATTATTATAGCCTAAGTTGCCCGCCATAAGTCCCTTACATCATGAACCATTAATCACTTGCTAGTGAACGCGAATATTGTGGATAGTACTATGGGAATTAACGACCCCGACTCGGTTATCGGAAATAACCGGGGCGCACTATATTTGGTTAACTATGGAATTGGCAATTCCATCTCTGAGGGCAATATTGTTACTTACGCCAGTAATTAGGTGTATGCAGTTAGTTTGGTGTCATGAGCTTAGTGCATAATAATAATCTATGTTTTCCATGGTGATTGTATTCGAAGCAATTATCATCTCTTACTTGTGTTCAACTTATTATTTAAACCTATGAATATCACTCAACTTTTGTTGACTTTTTAAGCATGTTCATCTCAGGTACTAATTAGAATATCATGAAGGCGTGGAGCGGATGTCATGGGACACTTGAAGTGGTGTTGTTTTCAATTAAAGTTATCATTTCGTAAATATTTAAACTATCTTTTGTGTAACTTCAAAACATGTGGTATTCCCTTTTGTGTTTCCAAAACGCTGAGTTCTATGAAATGGTAACTACTTTTTATTAAAACGTCTCTTTAGAGCCGTTTTCTTTAACTTATGACTATGATCCTCTAAGTAATACCCCAAATAGTCTTCCGCTGTCACATTGTGATTTTGGGGGTGTTACAGCATCCCAGCTTAGATGCCGCTTGGTGTACAATCGTGTCATCCACATACAGCCCCAGGATCTTACTTTTGCTCATATTGATCTTAAGACCTGAAACATAATGAAAACAATCCAGCACATGCGTCAAAATATTAATATTTACATCACTCCATTGTCCAACGAAAACTGCATCATCCGCATAGAACAAATGGGATAAACATATCTCCTTATTCAATTGAATACCCTTAAAGAGCCCAACATCGATAACCCACTGAAAAGAAAAATTTAAACTCTCCATTATAAGGATAAACAGGAATGGAGATAACGGGTCACCTTACTTCAAACCTTTAAAATATTGGAACTCCTCCGTAGGACTTCCATTGACCAAAATGGAACCCCTAGACGATTTAAGACAACACTGAATCCAGTTACATCATTTATTACCAAAGCCAAACTTCTTTAAGACATCATCTAAAAAATCCCATCTTATGAACGACGATTTAATTCCAAGTTATGAACGGCGATTGATCTCATGAACGACGATTTCATGAACGGCGATTTCATCTTCCTGATTTCAGATCTCCATTCAATCTAATCTCCTTGATCTCCCTTCAATCCAAATCCTCTTACAATCAATTAATCCCTTTTCTTTTACCAATTATATTATTTCATCAATCCAAATCGTGATGGCTTCTCGAAGTTCAAAAGAAGATGATGTGAATCGGATATCCACATCGATTTTTATTACTAATTTTCCAGATTCATTCAAGGCTAAGGATCTGTTTCAAACATGTAAACAATATGGTCATGTTGTCGATTCGTTTATTCATGTGAAGAGGACGAGAGAGGGAAAGCGTTTTGGTTTTGTCCGTTTTATAAAAGTGTTTAATGTGGATCGTTTGGTGAATAATTTATGTACCATTTGGGTGGGTCGATTTAAGTTACACGCAAATTTGGCGAGATTTCAAAGGGCGCCTTTGAAAGAGAGACAGATTCCTGCTAAGAGTATTGGTGTAGAACCGAGGGGTGCTGTTAAGTCTTCCCGATTGAACAATGGTTCTATGGAAAGTGATAAGTCGTTTGTTAATGTCGTCAAGGCTAGTAACACGGTAGGTTTTATGGATTCTCCTGCGATTGTCCTAGATGATGAGTGTGTGTGTAGTAAAGATTAGTCTAATTCATTGATGGGGAGGGTTAAAGAATTAGTCTCTATTATGAATCTTAAGACAGCGTTGCTTAATGAAGGCTTTGGGGACCTGACGGTTAAATACTTAGGTAAATTATGGGTTCTTTTTTAATTCTCTTCTACTAAGTTAAAAGAGGCATTTAGGGATAATGTGGGGGTGAATTCGTGGTTCTCGGAGATTAGGCAAGCATCTTTGGATATTAATCCCGACGGGCGTATTGTGTGGGTTGAGATGGAAGGTGTTCCATTGAAACTGTGGTCTATGAATTATTTTAGAAGAATTGCCAGTAAGTGGGGGGATCTGATCAAATTTGATGACATTGAGGAACGTTGTTTCCATTCGAAACGCCTATGTCTGTTCACGAAATGTCACACTAATATTTTTGAAACATTTAAGATTATTTTTCATGGGAAAGTTTACTGGATTCGGGCCAAGGAAGTTCCTGGATGGGTTCCTGAGCTGCTGGAAGAACCTGATGAGGTGGAGCAATCTATTGATGGGTTTATGGAAGGAGATAACGATAACAATGACGAGAATAATAGGGGCGACAAGAGTGATGCGACTGAAATACCTGAAACTGTTTTTGATGCACCATGTGGGCAGAAGGAGAATAAATCTGACGATCCTTTTGATTTATACCCATTATTGAATAAGACTAAGAAAGGTATGATGGACAAGGTGAAAGAAGTGAATTCTAGTCCGTTATATCCTTCGGGTTTTACACCTAATAACGAGACGAATGACAACTGTGGTATGGGGGAAAATTCTGTTAACTGTAATGCGGAGGAGGAGATTAATGCTAAATCAAAGGAATATGGTGAATCGTATGAAGAGTCGATGCATTCCGGACGTTTTAAAAGATCTGAGGCACCACGTACGGGTGGTTCTTTCTTAGGTCTTATAGAGGAAATGGTAAAGGTAGGGCAAACTATGGGTTATAATATGGAGGGTGTGGTACACAATTTATCGAAGATCATTGAATCACATGGAGAGTCGATGGTGCATCGATGAATATTTTGTCCATAAATATTCAAGGCCTTGCACAAAAGGCCAAATAAGATTGGGTGAGGGAGATGTGTGTCAATAATAAGGTTAATTTTCTGGCGATTCAGGAAACTAAGATGGAGAAGATTGATATGTTTAGCGTTCGTCGATGTTGGGGTAATTTGGCCTTCGAGTTCCTTCATAGTGATTCAGTAGGCAATTCGGGTGGTATTCTATGTGTGTGGGATCCGAATGCTTTTTGAAAAATAAACTATACTATATCTAATTATTTTGTTATTAATAGAGGTGTTTGGATAAAAAATGGTACTTATCTTCTTATTATTGTGGTGTATGCCCCGCATGACTCGAGAGATAAACGTATGTTGTGGGACTACTTGGTACACGTTGTTAATCAGTGGCATGGAGAGGTGGTGATCATGGGCGATTTTAATGAGGTTCGATATAAATCTGATAGGTTTGGGTCGAATTTTAATGTGCATGGTGCGGATGCCTTTCATGCTTTTATTTCTAATGCGGGTTTGGAGGAGATTCCGCTAGGTGGTAGTGCTTTTACTTGGTGTCATAGATCTGCGACTAAAATGAGTAAATTGGATAGATTCTTTGTTTCGAATAATTTGTTTAGTACGTGTCCTCATATCAGCGCTATAACATTGGATAGATATTTATCTTATCACGGACCTATTTTGTTACGTGAGAAGGCTTTTGATTTTGGTCCAATTCCGTTTCGATTCTTTCACCATTGGTTTGAGATAGATGGATTCAAGTCTTTTGTTTTAGATATGTGGAACTGTGCGCCCGTAGACTCGCTGAATGGGATGCGCAATATGGCGGGTAAGTTGAAATTCCTCAAAATAAATATTCGTAAATGGGTTAATGATAAAAGATGTGAAAGGAAGGTTTTGTCCGAGAAGCTGAAGGAGGATCTTCGCCTGGTTGATGAGATCATTGACCAGGGAGCATGGACAAAAGAGATTGTTCAAAAACGGGGAGAGGTGTTGAATAATCTTCATAATATTGATCAAATGCATGCTATGGATTTGGCTCAAAAGGCTAAAATTAAGTAGTCCATTGAAGGGGACGAGAACTCGAGTTTTTTTCACGGGATGCTCAATAAAAAGCGTAATCAAATGAGTATTCGGGGAATTATGGTTGATGGAGTTTGGAAAGAGCAGCCTATGGATGTAAAGCGGGAATGTTTACTACATTTTCAAACCAGATTCGGGAAACCAGTGGAGCGGAGAGCTACTATTGATATGTGTTATCCGAGAACTCTTTCGAGTGAGCAATGTAATGATATTGAACGGATGGTGTCTAAAGAGGAGATAAAGGCGGCTGTGTGGGATTGTGGGACGGATAAATCCCCAGGGCCGGATGGGTTTACATTTGGTTTTTATCGCCAATTCTGGCCGATTATTGAGGAAGATGTGTATACGGCTGTTTCTCATTTCTTCAGTTATTGCGATATTCCCAACGGTTGTAACTCTTCCTTTATTACTTTAATTCCGAAGGTGCCGGATGCTAAGTTGGTTAAGGACTTTAGACCTATCAGCCTTATTGGGAGTATTTATAAGATCATTGCGAAAATTTTAGCAAACCGCCTTGTTGTAGTTTTGGGTGACATTGTGGATGAGGTTCAATCGGCGTTTATTGCTGGGAGACAGATTCTGGATGGTCCGTTTATTCTCAACGAGGTTTTACAATGGTGTACTAAGAAGAAGAAATCTTTAATTTTTAAAGTGGACTTTGAGAAAGCATACGACTCGATAAGATGGGATTTTTTAAAAATTTCACAATATTAGATACGCATATTTTGATAGCGTGTCATATTCTGAAATGTAACACGTGTCACAAAATTATGTGCAACGTGTCATATCACGAAATATAACACTTTTTATAGTCATCTTCTATCCTTTTATCTGAATTTTTAGATTGTGTTGTTTGTTTCAATTAAATAGTTAAGAATATTATTATACACAAGTTACATAAAAATCATTTCCTTTTATAAGGTTAGTTAAATTATTTAATCACAATCATCACAAAACAAAACAAGATATTGATAGAGGACATACCGAAAATCTATTTAGCAATCAAAGTAATAAAATATAGACTCTTTTGTCAATCATAATATCTAATCTTCTTGTGAAAATCTTGTCAGCAATAAATTTTCTTTTTTAACAAATCAAATTTGTAGAAGTGTCCGTGGGAGTTTTCTTATGTCGGGCTTTGCTGGCATGCATGTACATATGAATGGGTACATGGCAAAAGTGAAAGAAATAGATACCAAAAAATAGATACCTATGTTACATTCTCTTTCCACCAAGTTATGAGTATTGTGATCATCAGTCGTCCAACTTTATATTATCACAAAATGAGAATAAAACTATATAACAAATAGTGCTATATATAACTACGTACATATGCACGTATCTATCACTTTCCGCAAAATAAAATATAATGGAAAATGAAGAGAAAGACACCTGATATATAGATGCGCCACAAGTTGTTTGACTCATGAGCATTTTGGTATAGAAAACTTTGTCCATTTAACCCATTCATTTGATTAATTATTCATTTTGTAATTTATCGAGTTCTTTTGACCCGCGTTAATCAAAAGACTATTTTTGTTAAGCATAGACACTGACACACTGTTGTAAGCATTTTCGCAATTACAACTATGCTGCTCTTGCGATATTGGACAAAGAGTGAAAGAAAGAAAATCCAAAGACTAGCTAGTTTTGTAAGCATACATAGTTTAGGGAATGAAATTAACTTTTTCAAATAACACTCTAGAGAGTGTGTGGGTAGTGACAGCTAAAGACCAGTTCAAAATGACACTTATTGCAAGTATTTTAGTATGATAAGGCTTCAAAAGGTATATAGTACACCTCACAACATTAATCTATTTCCTAATTACTGTTGTAATCTTTCTTTGCTTGTTTCATATGCAACCTTTACTTCATAATCACGGTTTTCAGTCATACTCGTTACTCAGCTAAATATAATAATAATACGCTACCAATCCGCCATGATGCATCTTTTTTTAGCACTTCATTCCTTTTTAGATAGGGGTGGCAATTTTTGACCCGACACGAAACCCGACTTGAAACCGACACGAAAATTAACATGTTCGGGTTGTGCTAAATAGATTCCGGGTCAGGTTTGGGTCGACCTATCTAACCCGTTTATTAAACAGTTCAGGTTCGGGTTGGGAATAAAATAAGCGGGTCGACCCGCCAACCCATTTAAGATTTTTTTTTCATAAACTCAAAATATTTATATTTTATTATACGGGTTAAATGTGCTAAACGGGTCGACCCGACAACCTGTTTAACCTTTTTAACTCATGTAATGTGCCAACTTTTATACATAAAAATTGTTAAATGGGTCAACTCGAAACCTGCTGAACCGATTCAATCCGTGTAACCTATTTAACCCGCCAACCCAAGTATATATACCGGGTTAAATGGGTTAGGTTCGGGTTATGTCTAAACAGGTTAGGGTTGACATAGCTGACTCGATAATTTAAATGGGTCAGGTTTGGGTTAGGATTTTCTGACCCGCCAACCTGATAACCCGAACCCGCTAACCCGAACCAGACTCGAATTGCCACCCCTATTTTTAGATATTAAAAAACTTTTTTTTTTTTGAACGAAATATATTAAAAAAAACTTGATGTGTTAAAAGGATGATATTACATCAACAATTTATGCATGTTTTTAGCTTATAGAGTATACACAAACTTTTTGACATTATAAATAGGTCCTTACATAACTTAAAAGCCGGCAACATCACTCGTATTCGTTGATAGACATATACTACAACAAATTTATCATTTGTACACACTTTTTTGTTCAGGCTTTATAAACCGTGAATTTTTCTTTTAATATATTCACACTTGTAAGTGTGAAAAAATTATTCACACTTATAAGTGTCATATAACAAAAAACTTCACACTTAAAAGTGTGTAAACAAAAGTTCACATTTAAAACTATGATGTTGTTTAGTAATTTTTTGTTTACACTTTTTAGTGTGAAGAAGTAGAAGAAATTCTCACACTTTTATTTGTGGAAAATAATACTTCATATTGTCACCCTTTTAAAATGTAAAAACTGAAACATACTTTTATTTTGAGAAATGCTCACGCTTTAACTACTGCTTTTGCATATAAAAAAATAATCAAAAAATTATATCAAATAGAAAAACAAAAAGCTATTAGGATGTTTAGTTGGGGGGAAATACTTTTGTTTTTCACAAAATATTTTATGAAAAACAAGAAAAACAGACATTGCGTTCAAAAATTAGACCCAACGAAATGTTTTGCAAAACACAAAACACTCTATTTCCTAACTTAACTATGAAGAAGTGAGAGATGTTGATCCCGATGATCTTGATATGGACACTGATTTTGAAACGGATGATGAAGATATTCTCGTTGTGTCCGAGAAACCTTTTGCTATGGCGTTCACTAATCCTCTGTTTGACTTCGATTCTGAATTCACTCTTGTTTCGGATAACCCCATCTTTGACATTCAGAATGAGGATAGTGACTCTTACATGGAGAACCTCGTTACATCTCCATCCTTACCCGAAGATAAGAATAGTGGCAATCCCACTCCGACGTTAGACCTTCTCGAGGAGTTCGCCGATGAACTCGCTCTCGTTGATCATTCTCCACCGGGAGATGATGATGCTCACTTCGACTTTGAAGCCGACCTTACCAAATTGGAAAATCTTATTTACAATTGGTCTTCTGATAATTCGTCGAGTGACACTCGTATTGGAGAGGTCGACTTTCTTTCTCCGGATGACTCGATACCCTCGGGTTTTCAGAGTGACTATTATGGCTTAGGTCCATCATCCACTCGTCCGCCTGCGAAACCGCCGGATGATGGAACCTCTTCTAAGCCCGATACGGATGTTTTCATTGCTTCAGTGGTGGATAAGATTTATGAACATTCCCTTAATGTTCCTCTATCCAATCTTTTGCCCACCCATCTCACCCGTTGTCATGAGATTAACACTTTGCCTTCTCCTCCCATTTCTTCTCCATGTCTTAACTCCTACGGGAGTGAAGATACCATCTTTGACCCCGGCATTTCTCTTTCCCTTGAGCCGGTTTTATCTCATCGGAGTGGAACTTTCATTACATTCAATGTTTATCCAAACCATTTGAATGAGAGTCCGATGGCGATTTTCTATTCCACTTGCTCCCCTATGGACCAATGAATTCGGGGTCGAGTCAAGCTAGCGACTCGGTTAACAAAAACAGTAGCATAACATGGGTTTTCACCCGTGCGTTCCACCCTAGTGTGGGGGAGTTGCCCCCCGCTGTTGTATATAAGTTTTTCTAAAAAAAAAAAAAAAAAAAAAAATTCAAATAATGGCCGTAGTATTTCCCTTTTCGTTCTTTGTTTCGCATAACCGCGGTACTTTGAATATTGAGGCAATATTCATTTCTAGTGTGGGGAATTCTCACGAATTTTATCATATGTTATACCACCTAATTCCCCATTTTGGCCAAATTTTTTTTATGGTTATCGATCCGCCATGTCTAATAAACAAAAGGATTGGCTAATCCAGAGCAAGCGGCTCTTGGTAAAGATATCTCAAATCCGTTGACGGCTTGCAATTTGCCCAAAATTGTATGGTGTTCATTTCACCATATCTTTAATTAGTGAAGAGTTGGCTAGCCCGCAAGTTTATGGCTTGTGGTAAAGGCGGTTGGAAAACCATAATTGGTAATCGACTCACCAAAGATATTTTATCTAAGAGTTGGCTAGTCCGAAGCAAACGGCTTCGGTAAAGACAAATCAAAACCGTTGAAAGTCGGTGATTTGCTCAAAATCATTTGGTTATCATTGTACCAAGGTTCTTACTTGAACTGAAACAATTGGCTACTCCAGAAGTAATGGCTTTTGGTAAAGAGATGAAATCCATTAATTTTTCATGATTGATTGCTAGGGACTAGCAATTGCCTAGTGTGGGGGAATTTGATGAGTGCTTATTCACTCATCGTTTTTACCCACCTAAGACCACAAAAATGACCAAAAACACCCAAATATGATCAAAATATGTTAAAAATATCCTCGAGTGTGTTTTGTGTCTTGCGGTACAAAAGATTGAAAACGGAGCAAAGGCGAAATCGAGAAAAGTGCTAAGGCACGGAGCCGGCAATGGATTTTCTACATTTTCAGAGCCCGGGACGCGTTTTTGAGAGTGATGAGGGGGAAACAATCTTGAAACCTAACCCGACAACGAAATTCCAAATTACCCGTCCCCGAAACCCAAATACCAATATTTTCCCGTCAAAACCAAAAATCCCAAAATAAAAACACCATTTTATGTTAAAACCAATTTTGTAAGAGTTTATCTTCTTAAAACAAATTTTATTCAAAAAAAACAAAAAAAAAAAAAAAAAAAACGACCCATTATTCTTTTCCTCCAACACGCCTTTCCTTTTTTTTGCTTCTTCTTCTCTCGAAACCCGAACTCACATCCACCTTTTACCCAAAATCTCTTCACCCAAAACACTCAATCCTCAACCTTCCTTTACCCGTTATACCCAAACCCAAACCCCACTTTCCCTCATCCCAATGGCCAAGTCACCAATCTCGGTTTCAAAACCCCAAGGGACTCTCGATTCTTTGCTAAAATTGTACCTAATTAATGGATGGCTTAGATCATCTCAAGAAAGCACAACAGCTTGCTTTGGCCTGTTTTGCCTCTCTAAAGAAGCACACAAGAAGTGAAGAGAAGACCCATAGAACTAGTAGTATAAATAGACAATCACTTGTAGCCTTGTCTGGCACCCTTAATTTAGTTTTTAAAATTAGTTTTCAGTTTTAAATTCCTTGTAATTTTTTTCAAGTTAATGAAGTGATTTAAGTTTTGTTCATGTTTTTTTTTTAATTAAGTGGTCTCTTAGCTTTCATCAAAAAAAAAAAAAAAAAAACTTTTCTTAAGTTCTAAGGTTTTAAATCTGTTTAGGTGTTTGGGTCAGGTTCTAAATTAGTCAAAATAACATTTTCACCCGTTTGACTTCTAGGTCAAAGTTGCTCTTCTAAATTCAAATAAGTTTAGAATGTTAGGATATGTTTTACCAAGTTAGATTAGCAAAAAAAGAGCTTATTTTTCGATTTCTAGGCTGCAGGACTGACCTATCTTTCTTCGTTCTTGAAACTTATTTTAAACAATTGATGTTTAAAATTGGAAAATTTGGTTTTACTAAGTCTTGTTATCCCAAACTCAGCATGTACCTAGTTTAATTGCACCTCGGTTTCCATTAGCTTAGTTAATATTCGAGTTTAAAGCGCTTTTGCAATTTTTTTTATTTATTATTACGTCTCGATCAACATCTTGTCCAAAACAAGTCATTATCGACTTATTTTAAAATTGTTGAAAGCTTTTTCTTGGCCCCCAAAATCAGTTTTATCTAATCTTGGCTATACTAACTTTGATTTTCTGAAGCTGGTCCTAACTTTGGAAGGCTTTTGGTCGCTTAAAAATAAGCTCCAAAACAGCTCTCCAAGGCTGTTTTGAACCTGCACCTGCAGCAGGTCAGAAAGCTATTCTTAGCTTATTTTTTTTTGCTTATTTCTCAATTCCTTCTGCTTATCTTAGATTAGTTTGGTAAGTTAGATTAGACTTTAGCTCACCCGTAGCTTTTTAGAATTAATTGTCAGCTTGCATAATTCCTTTTGTAAAACAGTTAGGTGTAAAGATTTTGGCTCCCTTAGTATAACTGTTAGGCTGAAACAACTTTTGTTATTGCTTTTTAGGATTCCCTAGTTCTTATGAGCTGATTTAGGATTATATTCATTTAGTTTCTAGCTCCCAAATTAGTTCTTTTCAAGCTTAGCAAGCTTTTGTTTCTCCTAGCATCCGTTGTAACCAAACAGCCCCTTATATAGGAGCTGTGGTTAAATAATCTCTTCTTGACTTATTTCTCTTTTATTACATTGCTTGTAGTTAATTCAGATTTACTTATGTACCGGCTAGCTTAACTTCTCAATTTAAATTGCTTTTTCAAAAGTGCTTGTTTGCCTTAAAAGTGTCAAAAGGGGTGTTTGTTTTGGTGACTGCCCAGTCCGGCAGCAATCTTGCTCCATTTTTGAGTTTGTCAACTTATTTTAATTAGCTTATTAGTATCTCCTCAGTAGTTTTAGATCTAGTGTTTTAGTTTTAGCAATGGTTTAGTTTTTTTTTAAGCTTTTTGTAGCTTTTGGTAGCCCTTTAGTAGCCATAATACCAAACTATACCAATCTCATTTTTTTTCAAGTCTGCTATGCGCATAAGTTTCTGTACAGTTTATTAGACTGCTCCAAGTTAAGTTTTTGTTAAAATTGCTTCTTTAGTCTATAAGTCTGTTTGGTTAGCGAAAAAAAAAAGAAAAATAAAATAAAAGTGGAAAAGGGGCCAAGCAGGATTCGAACACCTGACCTTCAACTTCACTGTCCACGCCCAGACAATACACCCACTTACCATCTGCGCTGGCATCTGTTTTGTTTATTTCAAGCACATTTTAATCATATATCAGTTAGTTAGAACATTTGCATTTTAAACTTTTCCTCTTATTTAGCTTATTAGTTGCCTATTTCCAAAAGCAGTCATGGTCTTTTTTTTTTTTTTTTTCTTAGGTTAAGCATAGTGTAAAGTATTTTTTGTATTTTTGCATATTTTTTTCCAAAAATGTTTAGTATTTTAAATTAATTAATTAGAGTAATATAGTTTTTAATTCGTAGAAAATAAAATAAAAGTCGAAAAATTCCCGGCTTTTTCTAAAATTATTTTAGTCAATTAGAGCGTAGGAAAATTGATATCACACCGTAGTATAAATTGCAAAAGTTTTACGTTTTGGCTCGGGTGGTTCTTGGTTTTAGCGTTTTGCATTTTAGCACCCTAGGATGTAATTTAGTGTTGTTTTATTGTTTCTTAGGCTTAGTCGTAATTTATTTAGAGTTTACTTAGTTTTACATGCTTTATTTTCATTCCCGTTCTTTAATTTGTAGATTAGCTAAATCAAAATCCAAATTTGTTAAACCAATTCAAGTCCGTAATCACGAAACTCAACGATCCCGTCAATTTCACACCTCGTTGGGACACGACCCGGGGAAATCACTTCCCGGTATCACTTTTATCACACCCGTGAGGTTTGGCACGTTGATCTTTTTCTTAAAGGGACGATTTGTCGAATTTTACGGATATTTTACGTTGATATTGTGTTTGTTTTCACCACTCACTTTACACGAATCAAATTTTGGCGCCGCTGCCGGGGAGGTGTGTTGCGATAATATCGTGAAGTTTTTGCGATTAGTGACTTGAAGAACCTTCCTCGTGAAGTTACCGTTTTTGAAAAACCAAAAATATTCTTCTCATTCCTCTTATCCGTATGATTCTATTTCTCTTACCCTCTCGCACCGTTTGATTCTACTCTTCTTCAACCTCAAAACCGTTTAATTCTATCTCTTTAACCCTCTATATGTTTAATTCTAATGACGACGATCATCTTCGGTGTATGGAAAAAGATCAACATCATTGTCACAAGTGTGTGTGTGCGCGGTGTGAAAGGCCTAGTTCGGCGAATTTTGCAATTTGTGCGAACTATCCATCAAAAGTCTTTTCAAAGTTATTTCACCACTCGCCACAACCCGAACCCGTTCAAGCGTCGGAGTTACCTCAAGCACCTACCGAGGGTTACGAGGGCGATTTCTTTGAATTTAGAGCCGTAATCTAATTGAAAAATTCAAGCAAATGAAAAAGGTCGAAATTAAAATTGATTACGATGAACCCGTTCAAACGCGGAGATCATAGCGGAGTGGTGGAAATTGCTAGCTCTAAGAGCACACCACTTGTCCCAACTCCGGAATCTTGAGCGTTTCTGCCGACGATTTCTTTAGGGCGAAATGACATGATTCAAAACTTCTTAATTGAACTTCGTCAAGATTCAACTTCGGGAAATAACCTACCTCCATTTTGTGATGTTGTTGAACCCTCGATTCCTACTCCCGTACCCGAGATATCTTCGTTCGATCAAGAGTACTGCTACGGTTGTGGAGACGTGTTACCGAAAGGTTTCCGTTGTTGCAAATGTATGTGCGAGTGGTGTGGAAACTATCTTATTAATGGATGTTGTTCGATTTGTGCCGAGAATTCATTCGCGTATGATTCTAATCCAAATTCTTTCAATTATCCTCAAAACAATTTCAACTACCCTCCACAAAATTCATTCGAGCCACAACCGTACTATCAAGATCATCATTTCAATGATTCATCATTTCAAAGTTTCTCTCCCCAATACCCTCATTGTGCTAAGTGTGGGGGTCCTCATGATGATTTTCAATGTCAATCGTGGAATCAAAATTACTATGGACACGATCCTTGTTATAACACTTCGGTTTGACCACATCCAACCCCACAACTTCCGTCATTGATCAATTTCCTCATATAATTCTTGAGGAACTTTCAGAGAACAAGCTTGCTCGCATGACGAAGATTTCTAGCCGATGAGCGAGCGGCTCAAAAGCTTCTCCCTATTTAACAAAGCCGCTCAACGTTTTCTATCTAACTAGCTTGCCATCTCGATGGCGAGGATGAGGAAGATTGGGAGATGACAAAGGACAAGGTGCATATCTCTAGCCCACAAAGTACCGCACATGTCCACTCTCCGCCTCATATTGCCTATCTACCATGGAACCTTCGGATAACCTTTTAATGGGGACGAGCATCTTAGCACTATTCGGAAGCGGAATCGTCTTGTGTTGAGAACCTTGTCCCAAACCCAAGTGAATCCGAGGTTATTTACGGTGATATGTGTGATGACCCTCTCGATGATGATTCTTCTCCCACCCCGAAAGAACTGTTGAGGTGATCTCCGAGTGCGAAAATGACTATCGTCGTTTGATGATTCTTTATCTTCGGAGACATCGGTATGTTGAGGAGATACCTTCCGAGCTCGTCGACTATGAAGAAGTGAGAGATGTTGATCCGATGATCTTGATATGGACACCGATTTTGAAGCGGATGATGAAGATATTCTCGTTGTGTCAGAAACCTTTGCTATATGGCGTTCACTAATCCTCTGTTTGACTTGATTACGAATTCACTCTTGTTTGGATAACCCCATCTTTGACATTGAATGAGGATAGTGACTCTTACATGGAGAACCTCGTTACATCTCCATCCTTGCCGAAGATAAGAATAGTGGCAATCCCACTCCGACGTTAGACCTTCTCGAGGAGTTCGCCGATGAACTCGCTCTCGTTGATCATTCTCCACGGGAGATGATGATGCTCACCGACTTTGAAGCCGACCTTACAAATTGGAAAATCTTATTTACAATTGGTCTTCGATAATTCGTCGAGTGACACTCGTATTGGAGAGGTCGACTTTCTTTCTCCGGATGACTCGATACCCTCGGGTTTTCGGTGGCGATTATGGCTTAGGTCCATCATCCGCTCGTCCGCTGAAACCGCCGGATGATGGAACCTCTTCTAAGCCCGATCGGATGTTTTCATTGCTTGATGGTGGATAAGATTTATGAACATTCCCTTAATGTTCCTCTATCCAATCTTTGCCCACCCATCTCACCCGTTGTCATGAGATTAACACTTTGCCTTCTCCTCATTTCTTCTCCATGTCTTAACTCCTACGGGGTGAAGATACCATCTTGACCCGGCATTTCTCTTTCCTTGGTTGGTTTTATCTCATCGGTGGAACTTTCATTACATTCAATGTTTATCCAAACCATTTGAATGAGAGTCCGATGGCGATTTTCTATTCCACTTGCTCCCCTATGGACCAATGAATTCGGGTCGAGTCAAGCTAGCGACTCGGTTAACAAAACATTAGCATAACATGGGTTTTCACCGTCGTTCCACCTAGTGTGGGGAGTTGCCCATTGTTGTATATAAGTTTTCTAAAAAAAAAAAAAAAAAAAAAATTCAAATAATGGTAGTAGTATTTCCCTTTTCGTTCTTTGTTTCGCATAACGCGGTACTTTGAATATTGAGGCAATATTCATTTCTAGTGTGGGGGAATTCTCACGAATTTTATCATATGTTATACCACCTAATTCCCCATTTTTGGCCAAATTTTTTTATGGTTATCGATCCGCCATGTCTAATAAACAAAAGGATTGGCTAATCCGAGAGCAAGCGGCTCTTGGTAAAGATATCTCAAATCCGTTGACGACTTGCAATTTGCCCAAAATTGTATGGTGTTGACTCACCATATCTTTAATTAGTGAAGAGTTGGCTAGCCCGCAAGTTTATGGCTTGTGGTAAAGGCGGTTGGAAAACCATAATTGTAATCGACTCACCAAAGATATTTTATCTAAGAGTTGGCTAGTCGAGAAGCAAGCGACTTGGTAAAGACAAATCAAAACCGTTGAAAGTCGGTGATTTGCTCAAAATCATTTGGTTATCATTGTACCAAGGTTCTTACTTGAGCTGAAACAATTGGCTACTCGAAGTAATGGATTTTGGTAAAGAGATGAAATCCATTAATTTTTCATGATTGATTGCTAGGGACTAGCAATTGCCTAGTGTGGGGGAATTTGATGAGTGCTTATTCACTCATCGTTTTTACCCACCTAAGACCACAAAAATGACCAAAAACACCCAAATATGATCAAAATATGTTAAAAATATCCTCGGAGTGTGTTTTGTGTCTTGCAGGTACAAAAAGATTGAAAACGGAGCGAAAACGAGCCGAAATCAGAAAAGTGCTAAGGCAGACGGAGCCGGCAATGGATTTTCTACATTTTCAGAGCCCGGGACGCGTTTTTGAGAGTGATGAGGGGGAAACAATCTTGAAACCTAACCCGACAACGAAATTCCAAATTACCCGTCCCCGAAACCCAAATACCAATATTTTCCCGTCAAAACCAAAAATCCCAAAATAAAAACACCATTTTATGTTAAAACCAATTTTGTAAGAGTTTATCTTCTTAAAACAAATTTTTATTCAAAAAAAAAAAAAAAAAAAAAAAAAAAAACCGACCCATTATTCTTTTCCCTCCAACACTGCCTTTCCTTTTTTTTTGCTTCTTCTTTCTCTGAAACCCAGAACTCACATCCACCTTTTACCCAAAATCTCTTCACCCAAAACACTCAATCCTCAACCTTCCCTTTACAGGTTATACCCAAACCCAAACCCCACTTTCCCCTCATCCCAATGGCCAAGTCACCAATCTGGTTTCAAAACCCCAAGGGACGGCTCAGATTGTCGCTAAAATTGTACCTAATTAATGGATGGCTTAGATCATCTCAAGAAAGCACAATGACTTGCTTTGGCTGTTTGCCTCTCTAAGAAGCACACAAGAAGTGAAGAAGACCCATAGAACTAGTAGTATAAATAGACAATCACTTGTAGCCTTGTCTGGCACCCTTAATTTAGTTTTTAAAATTAGTTTTCAGTTTTAAATTCCTTGTAATTTTTTTCAAGTTAATGAAGTGATTTAAGTTTTGTTCATGTTTTTTTAATTAAGTGGTCTCTTAGCTTTCATCAAAAAAAAAAAAAAACTTTTTCTTAAGTTCTAAGGTTTTAAATCTGTTTAGGTGTTTGGGTCAGGTTCTAAATTAGTCAAAATAACATTTTCACCCGTTTGACTTCTAGGTCAAAGTTGCTCTTTACAAATTCAAATAAGTTTAGAATGTTAGGATATGTTTTACCAAGTTAGATTAGCAAAAAAAAAGAGCTTATTTTTCTGATTTCTAGGCTGCGGAATGATGACCTATCTTTGTCTTTGTTCTTGAAACTTATTTTTCAGCTTAATTGATGTTTAAAATTGGAAAATTTGGTTTTTACTAAGTCTTGTTATCCCAAACTCAGCATGTACCTAGTTTAATTGCACCTCGGTTTCCATTAGCTTAGTTAATATTCGAGTTTAAAACTGCCTTTTGCAATTTTTTTTTTTATTTATTATTCTGTCTCAGTCAAATACTGTCCAAAACAAGCTGTTATCAGCTTATTTTTAAGCTGTTGAAAGCTTTTTCTTGGCCCCCCAAATCAGTTTTATCTAATCTTGGCTATACTAACTTTGATTTTCTGAAGCTGGTCCTAACTTTGGAAGGCTTTTGGTCGCTTAAAAATAAGCTCCAAAACACTCTCAAAGGTATTTTGAACACACGCACTGCAGCAGTCGAGCTATTCTTAGCTTATTTTTTTTTGCTTATTTCTCAATTCCTTCTGCTTATCTTAGATTAGTTTGGTAAGTTAGATTAGACTTTAGCTCACCCGTAGCTTTTTAGAATTAATTGTCGACTTGCATAATTCCTTTTGTAAAACAGTTAGGTGTAAAGATTTTGGCTCCTTAGTATATTTGTTGGTGAAACAACTTTTGTTATTGCTTTTTAGGATTCCCTAGTTCTTATGAGCTGATTTAGGATTATATTCATTTAGTTTCTAGCTCCCAAATTAGTTCTTTTCAAGCTTAGCAAGCTTTTGTTTCTCCTAGCATCCGTTGTAACCAAACAGCCCCTTATATAGGAGCTGTGGTTAAATAATCTCTTTAACAGCTTATTTCTCTTTTTATTACATTGCTTGTAGTTAATTCAGATTTACTTATGTACCGGCTAGCTTAACTTCTCAATTTAAATTGCTTTTTCAAAAGTGCTTGTTTGCCTTAAAAGTGTCAAAAGGGGTGTTTGTTTTGGTGACTGCCCAGTCCGGCAGCAATCTTGCTCCATTTTTGAGTTTGTCAACTTATTTTAATTAGCTTATTAGTATCTCCTCAGTAGTTTTAGATCTAGTGTTTTAGTTTTAGCAATGGTTTAGTTTTTTAAAGCTTTTGTAGCTTTTGGTAGCCCTTTAGTAGCCATAATACCAAACTATACCAATCTCATTTTTTCAAGTCGCTATGCGCATAAGTTTCGTCTGAGTTTATTAGATGCTCCAAGTTAAGTTTTTGTTAAAATTGCTTCTTTAGTCTATAAATCATTTGGTTAGCGAAAAAAAAAAAAAATAAAATAAAAGTGGAAAAGGGCCAAGCAGATTCGAACACTGACCTTCAACTTCACTTGTCACGCCTGGACAATACACCCACTTACCATCTGCTTGTTGGCATCTGTTTTGTTTATTTCAAGCACATTTAATCATATATCGAGTTAGTTAGAACATTTGCATTTTAAACTTTTCTCTTATTTAGCTTATTAGTTGCCTATTTCCAAAAGCGGTCATGGTCTTTTTTTTTTTTTTTTCTTAGGTTAAGCATAGTGTAAGTATTTTTTGTATTTTTGCATATTTTTTTCCAAAAATGTTTAGTATTTTAAATTAATTAATTAGAGTAATATAGTTTTTAATTCGTAGAAAATAAAATAAAAGTCGAAAAAATTCCCGGCTTTTTTCTAAAATTATTTTTAGTCAATTAGAACGTAGGAAAATTGATATCACACCCGTAGCCCTTAAATTGCAAAATTTTTACGTTTTGGCTCGGGTGGTTGCCGGTTTTTAGCGTTTTTGCATTTTAGCACCCTAGGATGTAATTTAGTGTTGTTTTATTGTTTCTTAGGCTTAGTCGTAATTTATTTAGAGTTTACTTAGTTTTACATGCTTTATTTTCATTCCCGTTCTTTAATTTGTAGATTAGCTAAATCAAAATCCAAATTTGTTAAACCAATTCAAGTCCGTAATCACGAAACTCAACGATCCGTCAATTTCACCTTCGTTGGGACACGACCGGAAATCACTTCCGGTATCACTTTATCACACCCGTGAGTCCGCACGTTGACCTTTTTCTTAAAGGGACGATTTGTCGAATTTTACGGATATTTTACGTTGATATTGTGTTTGTTTTCACCACTCACTTTACACGAATCATTAATTGCAGGTTAACTTTGATAAGACCTATTGTAATTTGGGCAATTGAGGCTTGATTCAGATGGGTTTGTTGTCAACACACCAAGGACTACGTTTACAAGTGTGAAGGGAAGTCTTTTTAAGGAAGCCAAGATGGATTCTTTTTTACAGGTATTATATAGGGGTGAGCTTATAAACCAGCGGGCTTTAAAGTTGGCATTACTACTCAAACCTTACATTCTTACTATTCTAGTCATTATTTATCTTAATGACATTTTGCGCTTATTCATGAGCTAAGAAAGGACGGCGTTTGATGGATGGTCAAGAAGTATTAGATTTTGCCCGACTTATAAATCTGAGTGAGTGCGGAAAATACTATGGTGAGGATCCTAAAGTTGGGAGGCGAACTACGGCATGGCACGCACTCAAGCTACACTAATCTAATGTATATTGTTTGACTATCACATGATCTTACCAAATTTGGCCTAACGTTTTTGTTTCAGTGTGTTTGCATACTTCCATTGGGAAAGCAATAAGGTAGTCGAGCTATAGAAATTTGAATTTATGATCTTCCTAAAAACATGTTAAATTGATCTTCCTAAAAACAGTTTATTATTATTATTATTATTATTATTATTATTATTATTATTATTATTATTATTATTATTATTATTATTATTATTATTATTATTATTATTATTATTATTATTATTATTATTATTATTATTATTATTATTATTATTATTATTATTATTATTATTATTATTATTATTATTATTATTATTATTATTATTATTATTATTATTATTATTATTATTATTATTATTATTATTATTATTATTATTATTATTATTATTATTATTATTATTATTATTATTATTATTATTATTATTATTATTATTATTATTATTATTATTATTATTATTATTATTATTATTATTATTATTATTATTATTATTATTATTATTATTATTATTATTATTATTATTATTATTATTATTATTATTATTATTATTATTATTATTATTATTATTATTATTATTATTATTATTATTATTATTATTATTATTATTATTATTATTATTATTATTATTATTATTATTATTATTATTATTATTATTATTATTATTATTATTATTATTATTATTATTATTATTATTATTATTATTATTATTATTATTATTATTATTATTATTATTATTATTATTATTATTATTATTATTATTATTATTATTATTATTATTATTATTATTATTATTATTATTATTATTATTATTATTATTATTATTATTATTATTATTATTATTATTATTATTATTATTATTATTATTATTATTATTATTATTATTATTATTATTATTATTATTATTATTATTATTATTATTATTATTATTATTATTATTATTATTATTATTATTATTATTATTATTATTATTATTATTATTATTATTATTATTATTATTATTATTATTATTATTATTATTATTATTATTATTATTATTATTATTATTATTATTATTATTATTATTATTATTATTATTATTATTATTATTATTATTATTATTATTATTATTATTATTATTATTATTATTATTATTATTATTATTATTATTATTATTATTATTATTATTATTATTATTATTATTATTATTATTATTATTATTATTATTATTATTATTATTATTATTATTATTATTATTATTATTATTATTATTATTATTATTATTATTATTATTATTATTATTATTATTATTATTATTATTATTATTATTATTATTATTATTATTATTATTATTATTATTATTATTATTATTATTATTATTATTATTATTATTATTATTATTATTATTATTATTATTATTATTATTATTATTATTATTATTATTATTATTATTATTATTATTATTATTATTATTATTATTATTATTATTATTATTATTATTATTATTATTATTATTATTATTATTATTATTATTATTATTATTATTATTATTATTATTATTATTATTATTATTATTATTATTATTATTATTATTATTATTATTATTATTATTATTATTATTATTATTATTATTATTATTATTATTATTATTATTATTATTATTATTATTATTATTATTATTATTATTATTATTATTATTATTATTATTATTATTATTATTATTATTATTATTATTATTATTATTATTATTATTATTATTATTATTATTATTATTATTATTATTATTATTATTATTATTATTATTATTATTATTATTATTATTATTATTATTATTATTATTATTATTATTATTATTTTATTTTTTAATTTTTTTTTTTTTCAACTTATGCCTTCGTAATCATATATGATCTTCTAAAAAGAGGAAAACATGTTAATTGACCTATGGCAAAGAGATTCAAGAGGCAAGTTAAATATTTCTAATTTCAATTCCTATCATTCTTTGGATTGTCTTATTCCGCGTGGTAGACTATCTTTAAAGTAAATGGTATTACTTTGCACTACGTAATTTGTCGATTCAAAAGATAGACTTTAGCAACTGCATAACAAAGTAGCTACTTTTTTTTCAACTTAAGCGATTGATAGTATGGGTAACATGATTTTGCTGAATCTGTAGTAAAAAAAAGATGCCGAAAAGGGAGAAGCTAGAACGTGACCATTTGAAGGACTCATTTCCATACCTTACTCATGCCGTAGGTGAAGTTTATATTTTGACCAGTTTATAGCATTATTAGCATGAACTTTTTTTTTTTTTTTTTTTTTTTTTTTACAATAGTGTGATTAATATATACATTTAACAAGTAATACTTATGTAAATCAGATTACATTTGCGTGGCAACTACTCGTAATATTAGGAAAGCTTTTGCATTAACCGATAATATTCGAGCACCAACTCTAAAGTTATATCTGCTGTGATGAAGTATGGTGACAATTTTAACTTATTCCCCTGTATAAGCTTATAAGTTCAACCTCTATGCAATCCAATTGTGTTTTTAGTGATTAAACTTTGTTAAAATTAACCTAGAAGTAGTGTTGGGACGAAATTAGTTTAGGCTTCCTCGAGTGCCTAACGAAACCTGAGAAATTAGGTTACATTTAGTATAATGGCAGCAACTACTAATACCAAAATCATTGACTGACATATTTGGTTTTGCAATGAGTAAGGAAGAGATATACGGAAAGGTTTGCTAAACTCAAAACAATCCTATAAGCAGGCTAGATAAGCTCATCAAACCCTCAGATAAGCTTATAAGTTCAACCTCTATGCAATCCAATTGTGTTTTTAGTGATTAAACTTTGTTAAAATTAACCTTTTGGTATGCTAGACCTTTAAGATTTTGTGTTTGTTTTGAGAGTGGAGGAGCAGATGGAATCTTTGAAAAGCCTAATCCGCAAAGTTGAGCGAGCAATGACGGTTGGAAGAAAAGGCAAACTACTCGGGCATTGGGGAGGAGCAGATGGAATCTTGAAAAAGCCTAAATTAGAGTGAGATTTGAGGTCGGGCGGTCGATCGGAAAGAGAAGGTCCGTTTAAAATAACTTTTCCTATTTAATATTTATTCTAGCATATTGTTTCTGATCATCTAATTGTAATTAAAAATTCCATCCGATTAGAATATTGCTACTTTTGTGGCCTTAGCACTTGAATTTGTTCAAATCTTTTATGGTCATCTCGAACACAAGCAAGTAAACTTCTAACCTTTTTTACTTTTGTTTGGAAAGTGTTAGCTTAATAATTTTATTTTTATTTTTTAATAAGTGGGTTTAGTTAATAAGGGGTGTTTGGGATTACTTATTTTACTCATTTGGTTAAGTAATGATGCTTGTGAATAATGATTAATAGAAATATGGCTAAATGCCCAAATGTGCGAGAATATGTAAATTAATTTATAGAAAGTGTTCAATGCCATATTACCTTTCGAGCGAATGTACATAAACTCTGAGGTACACATCACTCAATCTGCCTTACCACCCTTTTTCACCCTAGCTTAATGTGCATCTTTGGTACTTCACAATACTAGATCATGCTTTTCCACTTCATTGCCAACTTACACAGCCATTTTTTTTTTTGAACTTGCAGGACCCAAGTGTAAAGAAATTAGCTTAGCAAATAGCGCAAGAGGGGTCCATTCAATAAAATGGCAACGTGATTACCGAAAACCTTCCAACATGCTCAATTGTTCTATGTGCTATGTTGGTACTGCAGATTTTGGAGAACCAGTGGTTCATGATCAGGTAATTAATTGTCATAGGCAGTAGAAAAGATTATCCCAGCCCAACCAAGCGGGATCGGAAGCATGCGTCGACGACACGATGTTTCTGGCTGATGATCGATAGGTATTAATCATCGTTTCGAGGTCTTATCTTTGGACTATTCCGAATGATAAACTCATATCTTTGAAGTTCCCTGCTACTATCATGTGCCTGCAAATAGTTTTCAAAAACTATACATGATGCAAACTATGAGTGTACTATCAAATATGTTGGATTCCGTTAATTGTAGGCCACATCATATACTGTAATCATAACATGATTTATTTAACATAAGCTTGGTCATATTTGATTATGGGTCATATACTGGGTCATCTTTATTTCAAGTGCATTTGGTATAAACTTTGTTGGAATCACTCCTAAACAGTATTTCAAGTATTTATATTTCATATGTAATAGGTAGCTTTATTATGGCCTTTATGTTTGTTTAAGGTCAAGCTTATGTAGAAGGCCCATAAGCTTGGCCCAAGCCCATAAGAAAGGATGGGAACTAGGGTGTTGCTAGCTTCCCTCCTATAAATACTCTTGTAAACCCTCATTTGAGGGTTGGTTGTTCAAGTTTTCTTTTCACATACTCTCGCTAACCGGTCTTCATATTAACGTGTGTGTGTGTGATACTTGTTCATCCGCCTTTATCTCTTTCTCTATAACTTGTGTTTGTAAAGCGGTGACCTAACGATGGTATCAATCGCCAAATAGTTGGGTGTACTCATTTGTTTTTGAAGTTTTGGTTTTGGGTCTTACGTAAGGTTAGCATACTTTAGCTCTTATAAAACTTGTTTTTGCACTTTTTAATCCAAGATTCTTGTACTTTCAACGTTTAAGGTGTTAAAATACTTGTTTTTGGCAAAAGTTTCAAACTTTATCGTGGATCATTGTTTTTGAACTAGTTTCTGCTCGTGTGTGTATTTCTCGCATAAGCTGTTTGAGTGCTTTGGATCATCAAGTTTCACACTTTTGTGTTATTTTGGTGTTATTGAAGCTATTTCATCACATAAAAGCGGTTTAGAAACAACTTTGGGCAAAATCAAAATTACGAGTAATCCCACGCGTATCAAAACCTAAAGTTCTGCGTAAGATTTTCCTTGGTTTGATCTTCAATTTTCGGTTTATTCCGTGTTTCTTACTTGGATAAGTGCGAAAATACGTCGACTTTGGATATCTTTTGCCTTGTGAAGTGTAAAAGATCATTTGAACAAAACCTAAAATTACGCATAAGCATAAACTACGGCGTAGAAATTCTACGCATAAGATTCACTTTTGCGTAAACTTGGGTCTCGCATAAGGTAATCCTCGCCTAACTTTCTACGCATAACTTTTGTCTCGCTAACTTTGGTGCTTTTATCCTACTTACGCGTAAGCTAAATCCTACAGCGTAACTACTTATTGTTATCGTAACTTTTGGTGTTTTACGCATAAGTGCTACTTGGTTCTTGTCTTTCTACGCCTAAGGACACTTCATCAACAAAGGTTCATTCGACTACAAAGATCCATTTTACCACACAAGTTTATCATCATGTCTCAACCACCATACTCTAACTATTTCCCCACACTTATAATCATCAACAACAACAACAATTAACTCCACAACATCAACAATGGAATCAACAACAAGCTATTTATCAACAACAATTTAATCGACAACATACTCCACAACTTGGTGCAATTCCACAACCACAAATGGTTCAACCACCACCAAGCCTTCAAGTTCAAACCTACACAAATGATTTCAATCAACATCCATCAAGGAACACTATGAAGGAACCCACTTGGTTTGCAAAGATGTGTGAAGCTTTAAGCGACCAACAATCAATTCATGAAGTGGATCACTGATAGACCTCCATGCTCACTCCGAAACTACGATCAATGGGTGATAAGGTTCTTTAGGTTTTGTGATCTGAAGAAGCCACATGGAAAGTTCTTAAAGAAGGTCATCTTGGAAGGTCCATTTAAGATGCCCTCCGTCATTGTAGGAGATCAATCTGCTGTTCCACCAAGAGATGAACAAACCAACATTGCTATCACAGTGCGATTTAAATCCTACGAACTTCTACACTATGAAGTCGATGAACTTGCAATGGAATACATCCTCTTAGGATTACCAAACCCAATTCTTCGTAGTGTTGATGCTCAAAAGACGCACAAAAAATGTGGGATCATATTAGTCTTCTTATGGAAGGATCGTACTCAATCGGAGGATTTGGAATCCAAAATTTACTTGGCTTATGAACACTTCATGATTGAACACGGAGAGACACTAGAGTCCTATCATCATCGATTTTCGGACATCATCAATGATTTGGATAAACACAACATCATCATGCCACAAATTGCGGTGAATACTAAGTTCTGAGTAGTCTTGGTCGAGAATGGGAGAAGTATGTCATTTTTCTCCGTCGGCGAAGAATATGCATCATTCTACTTATGGATTGTTGTACGATTACTTGAAGCCTCATGAAAAGGAAGTTGATCGGAAAGGATTCTCCGTGCTCAAATTGCTAAACGATCGCAACCGGACAATCAACAACTTGCCTTGTATGCTCAGCGAATTATCCTCTCAACCAAAGAACTCAACCAACTACTTCAAACACACCTTCACGGCAACAACCTCAACCTCAACAAAATCAATTGGTTCCATACGGCAACAATGCTCAAGCATATGTCGGTGAAGCTCTGAGAAATCGATCCATTGAAGATTGCAACAAGGATTTGTGATGATTCCTAATGCTTTTGGCCGTTACACCAACAAATCCAACAATCGTATTCGTTCCTCATCTAACACACGGACTCAAGCTGTGAACAATGGACGTGTTGAAGTTCGATCGTGATTATGGTCGTCCGATGGGCGGTGGTCAAGGGTTTAATGCTGTGGGTAGGAATAACAACTTGAGCTCAGTGATGGAGCAGGTAATGCTCGAAATCGGTTAAATGGTCTTAGATACTACTAGCGCAATGAGAGGGACACTGGCTAATGCATGCCCAAAGCCAGGACTAGGGCGATGCTTATTTCAAAGAGGCTTTACTTTTGGCTCTTAAGGATGAAGGCGGTGGATCTCTTACGGACAAAGAACGAGTTTTATGGCGGATGCGAGACTCGGATGATGATATGGAGGACTTGCGGGCTAATCACGGTATTATGTTGATGGCTAATATGCATGAGTACGCACATGAGTGATCTGAGCCCAGATGTATGACACGATGGCTTGTCTCAGTGCCGAACAAACCATCATCATATCGAACTAATATCTCCGCCAATATCCGAATCCGACGCGGATCGACTATGCAAATGAGTCTTCTACATCTTTTTCGATGATTTTCAAGTTAACCACAGTAGTTACATTTGACGATCAAGATGACCTTATGGTTTCCTTTGATAATCAAATTGACTCGTGGTCGTACTTGAGGATCTAAAGAATGATCATGTTGAGACTCACATTGAACAAGATGATCACATTGCCTCATCCGGTTTTGCTCGGTTAATTCAAGACCATAAAATCAAAATGGAGGAATGTTATGCATTAAATCAATCTTTA